>CAKNWW010348691.1:11016-23617 GCA_932074435.1 Andricus kollari | reverse complement strand
TTGCTACGATTTTCAATTTTTATTATTTTTTATTCTTGTCTGATTTATTCTGTTTTCCTTTTTATTTTCTACAATTTTCTACACATATGCATAATTAAGAAAGTGATTTCAATCCTTAAAATCAAACCTTTTTCATGAAAAAAAGAAATTTATCCTGATAAATTAATGTTTAATAATGTTTATCATGACTCAATATTTGCAGAAGCTGACTTAGCCAAGCCATTTAATTATGTTGTAGATTTAAAAGATTTTTACACGTCTTGGCATTTAAATTAAATTGAGACACGTCAACGATTTTGGGTTAATCAAGCAAAATTTACTTACTTCCTTATGCAATCATACAAACTATGACTAATAGGTTTTAATCATTTTATGAAGCAACTGTCATTTAGGAATCGAATTGGTCGATGCAGTTAATCTATAAATGAACTCACAGAGTATTTTCAGTGCACAATATTTTTAGTAAAAACTATGAAATTTATATCAAAGTATATAGAATTTATGTATAAGTCGAATTTATATTGATAAAAAATGGTAAATAAATAAAGTAGCATTAACCTCACTGAATCTCAGATCATTTTGTAACATAAGTGCTTAAGTATTTAACGTTATATCAATATAATTTTGAACAGATTTTTGAGAAAATTCTAAATATTTTCTTAAGATTTTAGATATATCAAATCAAATATTCAACAACATTTCCCACCAAAGAAGATGAATTTTGAACAAAAAATATAATACATAATTATTATTTAAATCAAAAATATTGTAGTTCCAAAGAAAAACAGACATATCCAAAAAAGATGACTTTTTAACGAAAAAGTGGAATCCTGTACCAAAAAAAAAATTGTTAACCAATTGCAATTTAAAAGATGAATTCATCCAGAAAAAACGAATTTTGAACAAAACAGTTGAATTCTTACCAAAATAGATTAATTAAAGAAAAATTAAAAAGATTTGCTGGGGCATTGATGAAAGGTAAAAGCCTCGACAACCATAACATGGTGACTTTTTAATGCAATTACCAGTTACATAAATCATTTTTATCCGACATTAGATCTCAAGCATTGAATTTTGGGTTTACATTTTTTTAAATTAATGGTGTTGAGAGGTGTGATTTATAATCACTACTTCATAATTGAAATTGATTGATCTTCGGAAACCCACTGGAGCTGAAGCGATTTCTTCTGGGTTCAATGGAATAACATTCGGCCGGTTCATGTTTATTTTTACACGTCTCGTACCGCGACTAAAACGTTGATATATTCCAGTAAGAACATGTGTTGACTCCAATCTTGCAAGGACGTCACCATTGGATGTTGATAATACAATTTGTTCTTGAGATGGTACAGGCTCATACCTATAACTTTCTGTTCGTATTTCAAGTGATTTATTGGCAGGAAAAGTGTATCTTCGAAGTTCGAATATCAGGTTCGGCCTCTGATGGGGAATAAGTCGAATAAACTCAAGTTGTTCAAGACCACATCCCTGTCCATCAGGAGAAGGAAGCCTTGTAGGAGGAACCGTGTAAATGAAAGAAGGAGGACCCCTGACAGGAGACCTGGACCTGAAACGAGGAGTCTCGGCTTGAGGAGGAGACTCGGGGGGAGAACGATTTAGGTCAATATCAGGTCGAGGATTTCTTTCAGAAGAAGAAGAAGAAGGTCCGCCACGATGTATTGAACTTAACTCTGCAACAAGAAAGAGAGAATTACATTTTGTTTAACCTGGGTAGGTTAGACTGTGGCCGGCCTGGCATTCATTGCCTTATAAGAAGTTAATATGACGTGGAGTTGATTAAATTTTTCATTATTTTCAGTCCGGTTAGAGTTATTGTCTTTTGAACTATTTAAAATAAGAAATAAATATACTGCATTTAAAACCGAAATTAAAAATATAAATATTATATTTACCAATGAAATTAGGGCAAATCCCCAAGATAAAGCACAGAATACCAATTAGCGTGCACATTTTTTCAAAAATAAAAGAATCCTCTTTTGCAAGTAATGAACATTTTTGAAAATATTTCAGTTTATATAGCTATAGGCGCTATCTCATTTGTCCTTCTAAGTAATTGCGATTTATGAAATTTTTTTAAAATTACGACAAACATGAATTATAACGCAATAGAAGTAACAGTATTTGTTGAAATTGTATATTTCGCCTTTTACATACAACTGAAACGAGTGTAGAAAATTTATACAAATTCAAAGACTTTACAATGGATTCAAAATATTTCATGGTAATTAAAAAAAAAGTATGACAAGAGTCTAAAGAATAGAATCAGTGTCATAAAATCAAGTTAATTGAAACTAACTAAAATCCAAATAAAGAATACAAGAGAATTCTTTGAATTCGTTTGCATTTTTTTAATACAGTCGAACTCAAATTCGAGCCTCCCGGATTGGAGCCATCCAAGAAATGACGCCGCGGTAGTTCCGACTCACCGCGGAGAGTTGCGGTAAGGCGATGCGGCCTAAAGGTCTACATGGGCAACTGCGTCACGGAGTTGCGTCAGTGCACTCTCAAACGGGAAGCACACACGTTTGCATAGCGAATAGGCACGATAGCGAGCTCGCGTCCACCAGCAGTGGGGCTCCGATGACAAAATCCAACTGAAGCCGACCTGACCGATCAGAGTATTTCGTGCGATCGAATGCTCCTGTAGGAGCACTAAATAGCAATTCATTTTAATACCAAATGTTATACTACTACAGGCGTATTCGAACCTACCGTGAAGGGTCCGCACTTCTCGGTAGTGTAGGGATCTTAGTCGCATCACTACAATGATTCTGACATATTCAATTATACATTGTGTGTAATTATACATTATACGAAATCAACTTTGTCATTATAATAATGCCACCACGGTACCCACTTGAAACCACCACCCTATGTTCTTGGCCACGTGTCCCAGCCAAGATGTACGCATCGTCGTCAGTAGTGCGGAGGTACTGCATATCGGGCTCGTCGGCCTTCGACATCTTGATTGGGTGTGGCTGGTTGGGCTGCATCTCTGTACGTCTTACAATTTCTGCTGAGGCTCTTGCTGGTTCCATTTTAATTCTGGATTTGATCAGCTTCATGTCCCAACCAAGATGTACGCATCGTCTTCAACAGCACGACAGTCTCGCGCAACGGGCTCATCAGCCTTCGACATCTTGTTTGGGCATGGCTGGTTTCTGTTTTCGTCTGGGTGGCTTCCTCGACAAGGCTACCTCCCTAAATGAAGCACATCTCATAGTAGCCGACAGATGGTCCGTCCGGGGATTTTCTTCACGAGCAGCACAGAGGAAGCACTGGCGAATGCTCACGCACTCCGCAGATTTGTGCCCTTCCTTGCCGCACCTCCAGCATAACTTGTTCCTATCTGAACCCTTTCAACCCGCTGCTATGTGGCCGAAGCCTAAGCAGTGGTAGCATCTGATAGCCTCCGACTTCTTTCTGACTCTACTGGACAACCAGCCCACCTCTAGATGGCCTGTCCTAAGGAGTCGCGATGTCAGCTCCTTGTTGAGCTATACCATATGCCTTTAGGTGTCCCCTGAAGGTCCTCTTCGTCAGATTCGCCTTCACGTTGCCTGGACCAACGCCGCCAAAGTGGTTGCTCACGGTCTCCGTCACCTCCTCCACGTCGGTTGTCGTGTCCAGATCGAGGACTTCGACTTTCGTGAGTGGAACGAACTCGCGCACGGAATTCCCAACGACAACTGCCTCCCTGATCGCAGAAGACAGCTTGGACCTACCATCTGCTGCAGGACCTACCTCGATAAGTATTTCTCCCTTCCTCGTCTCTCGGGCACCCCTAATTTTGACACCAAGGGTGTTTGGTTTTATTCGGACTGCCTCGGGTTGAGCTCTCGTCTGCGGCTCGTTCTTCTTCACGATTTTTTGTGCATCTGTCATTGCCCCTACATCTTTTCTCCTCGGAGTTGAGGACGCTATTGTAGTAGTGCGGGTCCACGGTTTTTTTTGGAGCCGCTCTTGGTGCTCTTGCCTTGACGGGACTCATAGAAGGCTCCCTCTCTCGCTTCCCAGTTTGGAGAGTGTCAGCCTGCAAAGCTTCTTGAGTTTCAGTCCCGCTTTGCCTTGTGTCTTTGCTCGCATTGGCCTTCTGCCATTAATTCTTGCCGACGTTCTTTCCAACCTCTTTTATCGCATCTGGGTAATACCAATCACCGAAGTCTATGGAGTGATCCAGGTTGCTCACTGCACGGCTTGCCTCACCCAGTTTTTCCCTGGTTAGCATAAAAATATTACGCTTCGTGTCGCAGAAATCCTCCATCCTCTTCAACACACCCTTCAAATCATCCAGGACTTTTCGACTCTGCTTCATGTTTGTCGTCATCTTTATCCCGCGAGTGCTGGAGGTGACCACAGTCACCTCTGGATGCTTTCTTGGAGCTTTTATGTATCACTGTATAGGTTTTTAGTCGCTTGCTTCCTGATGGTCCAGAAATTTCCTTTAAATGCGACAGCTGCTAAATACAACCACCTTCTGTATTTACATCATGCCTTAGCTCGCTATACTTGTGGATCTTGGTTGTATAGGTTGCCTGCAAATTACGTCTAAGTGGATCCGTCGGGTTAGTAACATCCCTATATAAGATGTAATCTTCGATTTCTAAAACGGGCATTGGAATGAATCTATAGAAAGGTATCCATTCTGTGAAGAGTCCTAGGTTTAGGGCAAGTTGCTTGATGCATGATGCCCGTCATATCATTATGCCTGTGCGTATATTCTCTTTGAGCCATTACGCGACAACCATCACTAATGTGCTTCATGAATTCGTTGGTATCTCCAGATAATGGGCACCGCTCAACCACGCCTTGATGTAGCACATGTTTGCGATCATTTCTGGTGCTGACAACTCTGTCCTGTATCGCAATAACGAATCCTTCCGTTTCTGGATACAGGACGTCCTTTCTCAGCCAAATATTGGATGCTTTACTATCCACTTTTTATGTTAATCTAACGTTTTGAGATGCTCGCCGTAGATGACTTTCTGTATCCATTGCATTTCTCATTCTTTTATGGCTTTCGCCCAGATATTCAAGGCCTTCTGTGAGGACAAGTTCAAGGGCGTGTATCCAATATCAGTTTTACAGATGGTGTTGTAAAGCGCAACATCTCGCTTGCTGTTAAAATAGTTTCGAAAATGTATGACTGGTGATTCACACAGTATCCTGACATCTATAGTATCCGAATCCCCTCTATTTCGTGGTAGAACTACCCTTTCAATCGCCGAATTACTGTGGAGCATTCAGTGCTGCGCCTTAATACGCGGATGATTCTGTTTAATCGTTCGAGGTCGGTGTTTGACCATTTGATGAGCCCAAAGGAGTACGTGAGGACAGGAATAGCATAGGTGTTGATTACAATGATCTTGTTTGCCGAGTTAAGAGTGGCGAATTTGACTTCGTGTGAAAGCCGAGATCGTAGATATTTGTAAGGCCAATAATCCTGTATGAACATTTTTTTCGTATCTCGTGTTATTTGGCTCAAAATTTAAAATTTTGTTTTTTTCAAAAAAATTCAAAATGTTGTTATGACAATCTTGTAGGGTATTCAAAAAGTAATGTTTTTCTTCTGCTGATTTTTTTCAAATCGGTCTTATCTCCTCTTGTTGCCCTCCCAACTCAGCTCGTGACTTGAGTGCGCTGAATGTAAACAAAAATAAAAGCTTGACGTTTCTGAAATGGACAAACGATAAACGATAGATCTTCTCGAACGAATTATACTTGTCTCACAGACTAGAGGTTAACTATGAGAAATCAGACATAAATTATCTTAATTCAAATCTTTCCGAGGCTATTATTGGCAGCGCCAAAAAAGCAGATATGTGGTCAGTGAGAAAAAATATTACTGCGGAATTGTACCGTGACAAACCTTGGTTTGATTCTGACAGTGGCCAAAGCAAATTATATCTTTCTAATGCGGTGAAGGGAGCCAGCAGGGCAAATTTCTCGGATGAGGCTAAGTTGCTTAATGTCAAAGCTAAAAAATCGTACCAAGCACTGATTGCTAAGAAAAAAGCGAATTTTGAATGCAATGCTCTGGTGAGCCTTGAGAGTGTCAACTATAGCAAAACATTCTGGGGAACTGTTAATAGATTCAGAGGTTTAAAAATAAAATCTACCATCCTTTCTACAAAAGCTTGGGAAAACTTCTTCCATCTGTCACTTCCTCTCAGACGTCTGTCACCTTCATTGCTTATAGATATGCGACATGCATTATTGAATAGCAGAATTACAGCTAACGAAATCCTTTTGTCAATTAACGAAAATAAATTAAATAAGGTTCTGGGACCGGATCAAATCTCAAATAATTTTTACAAAAACTTGCCGCCTTGCTTCTTTATCTCGAAACATTTTTTAATAAAATACCTTAAAATGTATTACATATGCCATTGTGTGTCTACAGGGAGAGATATCAAGTCCAATCATGTTTAACATCTTAGCCTCGGATATCGAAATTTTTTTTAGACAAAAAGTTCTTGTGGGTCTCATAATCATGGGTGACACGGACATTATTATGCTGATTTATGCGGATGATTTAATTATTTTTGCAGAATCTAAAATAGACGTAATTATAAAACTCAATAATCACCAGGAGTATTGAAATATAAACAAACTCACAGTAAAGAACAACAAAACTAAATACACTATATTCAAGAAAGGTCGAATTAGCGCAAAACTCGGCGTTCAATATTCTAACTAGAACCAAGTGCTCCTCATGGTCTTCCATTATCAAAATTCATGACTCTATTAGAAAGAGTTCCTTATTGTATGCGGCCCACATTATCGGATTAAATTATCTAGATGTCTTCGAAAAAGCACAACTCCGTTTTTTCAAAAATCTTCTGCGCCTACCCAGAAATAGGCCTAACGACGTTGTCAGATTGGAACTATGTCTACCCTGTGTGTCATATCAAATATTAAAAATGACGCTGAATTGGACAGTAAAGATTTTCGATACGGACGACTCGCGCTATCCTAAACTTTGTATGCTAAAACTTTTGGAGCAAGCGGGATTAAGTCACAATCTCATGGATCTTAATCGTTCCAATCTTACAACTCAAATCGATGCTATAGCTGATAGATAGCATGATTTTTTTCATTCGCGGGATCTGTTAAGATTGAAAAACAGTTACTTTCGTTATAATATACGGTAAAATTTTACACAATGATGCGCTAGCCCAGCCATATCTGCTATTCAAAGCTCCTTTCCTCTTTAGAGCATTTTCGCTCAATTAAGAACTTCCTCCATGTTCATCATTAAGTTAACCTCTGAAGCTGGAACAGCTGTAATCGATACACAATAGATTGATCATTTATGTAATCTAAGAGAAAATGAAGATCTTTTACACATCCTCGCCGAATTCCCAATCTACTCGCCCATTAGAAATCTCTCTATTCTAATAGTACACTGCCCGAACTTAACCAGTATGACCTAAGAACCTATTGTACATACCATATTATAACTTTTCTTTCATTTTGATATTTATCCTAATTTTATCGATTAGCAATTTAATCATCAACTATAATTTATCACATAGAGAATTCAAAGGATGAAGAAGTATACAAAAACTGGGATCTACCAGAGATGTTTTTGCTAAACTTTCATTCAAGCATTCCAAGTGCAAAGAATACATTTTTAAGCGCGAAGTGCGAGATCCGGTAGAGATCCAATTTTTTACCCAAATTTCAGTGTCCGACATTTTGGAAATGTCAAATTTTCCATTTAAAAACATTAAATCTTGAATTTGAAATAAAAGTCGGAATACATCAACTAGATATTAAGTAGCTCAATCGATACAGCAAAAATCTTCGATTAAATAATGTTATTATTCTTCAAGAAAATGGATATGGACGTTTCGTTTTTGCTCGAGGGACACCTTCTCTCAACATTGGTCGAATCCTTTTGATATCTCTCGTGGCTGCGACCTTGCCCAGATGATTTCTTAATAAAATAAAATTTTTTTCACAGCACTGTCGAAATCTAAATTAGTCCAATTTTACTAGTTACTAGTGAAATTCTACTAATTAAATTAGACAAAAGTTATCATTCTATTATTATGAAAACGTTCCTCACGACAAATAGAAATGTTCAGTAAATGAACGCGATTGTGTAACATTTTTATCTTTATTTAAACCCTGAGAAGATAACCTCCACAAACAAAACGTTTTTACAAGTAATACTATTCGATTATTGAATTTTTTAAATATTACTAACTTTATCATCTAAACAATCCATTACTGTTAAACGATTGAATTTTTCCTACCGTCATTTAATTTCCACAGCTGTATTCCCCTCTTTGCCACACCTCTAGTAAATCTAGGTCTGTTCAGGGCGCTCTCCCTTCGCTGCCAAGTGTCCCCAACCATGGTAGCGGCAGTATCAAATAACCTTTGTCTTCATCCTTAATTTATTGGATATTCACCCGATCTTAATGTTTCCTCTAAGGAGTAGCCTTGCAAACAGCTCCTCGATCAACTCTGCGAAAGAGTTGTTGACTTCTAGTTCTTTAGTCCGGTTCTTCCCACAGTGCCTCTTAAAAGAGTCCTTCACCTCTTTTTACTCGATCGTCTATTCTAGGTCTAGGATCTCCACCTGGGTTTAAAGGACTGGCTCCCGCTCGTTTCCCACGTCCCCAACATCCACCCTAATGCCAGAGATCAGTTTTGTTCTGTTGTCTCAGGCTCACCTTCTTTTCTGGTTTTGTTGCATCTCTATCCATTATCTCTTTGTTCCTCGCGTCAAATGGCCCTGGTTCATCGCCTCTAGTCTTTGGCTTGTTCGTCTTTGGTTTGTTCGCTTTAATCTCTAGACGTCTGATGGTAGGCTGTCTCGCCCTTTTCCGGAATTGCGTTACGGAAGCAGCCTTATCATAGATGTAGTGCCACAGTGCCCTCGATTGTCTTCTGTGAAGCCCTACTGGCAGACCTTTGAATCCCGTTGGCCGCTTACTCTCATTTAGCATTCGGTCTCATTTTATTTTTCTGTCCTGTCGGTTCTTTTAGCTAGCGATAACCTTGCTTTCCTTACGTATGCTCCTTTTGAGTAATTTATGCCGCATGATTTATTATCTCCTTGACTTCCTGTCCTGCTTTATTCATTCACTAATTAAAATTACTATTAATAATTTGGAACAGCATGATATAGCAACAGATTAGGAATGGGATTGTAAAACGGACTGAAAAACTAAAAAACTTTTAATACTTTTGTTCCTTCAATGATCTTATCGGATCCGATGATCCGGGTAGAAACCCTATCAATAGGTACTTTTTTTCGAAGGATCATGTTGTCGAATTAAAATTCGTGAAGATCATGCTATAATTATAGCTTTTATCGGAAAAATGAAAGTGACACAAGTCTATAATTAATTTATTGGATGGCGTCGACATGAAGATGATCAGGAGTTAAGTAAATCAACTGTAGTTGACTATTACAGCTATTGTCGCGAGATAGCTGAAGTTGTTGCATCTCATTGCGAAACTTGTCTTGGAGTTGATGGGAAAACTGTGCAAGCCTATGAAACGTTTCTTACGAAACGTAAGTGTCACAGGGGACGACTTACTGATCAGATGACAATTACTGTCCTTGGATTGTTCTGCAAAGAAGATAAAGAGGGACTTTTTTAAAAGTTAATTCTAAAAGTAAGGCAAGCTTGTGGCCATATATAAAGAAATATGTCCACGAAGGAACAAGTCGGATGTGTACTGATGGAGGCACGCAGTATATTGGTGTGGAGAAGATTCTTGGTGAAAGCGCTGTTCACTTAAAGACCAATCATATTATTGCACAGTATTTTGATAGCTCGAATCCAGTCAATCCTATTAATGATTTAAAAAATCAAAATAAACTATTAAGGCGTGCTATTGTATGTAGTACAACACCCAAATTACTACAATACGATTTAGGTTCCCAAATCCAGCAATTTCTGGAAGACATGAAAAAAGTCTATCCTGGGACGGTTGATGGTGAAAGACGCCTAGGATTGGAATGAAAAGAAATGGATCCAACAACTGTCGAATCCGAATATTTAGAAGAACATGTACCAGTAAAACATCTGCGGCTTGCGACCATTGAAGAAGATATAGAAAACGTAATTTTGGTTGAAATTGAATAATTTTATTATATCGAACAACCTAAACTATTACTGCCATCAGTCACAGGGGTGCCGTCTCATCACCGACTAGAAATTGTAAAGGGATAGGGGTGAGACCTGCATTTTTCGATTATTTAATTTAACAAGAAAAATCCATATCTCGAAAACTATTCGCGATGTCGATTTAAAAATTTCAGATGTGTGTTTCTCGCCAAAAATTCTATAGAATTCCACATTAAAACTTTGTTGCCACGGATATCGTAATCTTCTCTGATATTCACAGAGCTTTCAGAAGACATTGTAAGCTATGTATAATTAGAAAAAATAAAGCAAATGAAATGTACCTTTTGTTCAGAAATTCAGTTTAAGCATTTGTTTTTGAGAAAACCAAGAAGTGTTTGAATTTTTTTTCTAAAAGATATTTTTTAAAACTGCGTCTTATTTTGAATTATTTGAAAATAATACACCTTAATAGCATTCAAATTGCTAAATTTATGAAAGTTGAGAAAATGACCAATATTTGCGATTTTTTTTAACACCTGAGGAAACGAATAGTAGTATTTTTGTCAAAATTACGAACAATAACGGAAATTCTTCAGATGATTCGACATGGAATTTCTCACTTGAAAATAAAGAAATTCATAAAGTAAACTTTTTTTATTGAAAAAGGGAAAAGATTTAAGATCCCAAATTTCTTTAATTGATAGGGGGAACAATTTTAAATTAAACCATTTGTGAAATTGAAAGACTTCGATAGAAAAAAAAGTTTTACTTTCGAAATCTTCGAAAATCAAGTTTATCCTAAAGCACTTTGTGTTGATATTAGAGCTTTGAAACATTTGAAAAGATCTAACATGGCAGCCGAAGTATTTTGAAAAAATCAGTCAGTTTGAACATTTTTAAACGAAATCTATTTTATTTTCTCGAGAAATTGGATTTTCTATTTTGCATTTTTGAAATTTTGTTAGAAATTTTTCCAGGCTTTAAAAAAAACTTTTAAAGTATATTAAATATAATTATGTAAAGAGTCTCATTGTATCCAATTGAAGCAGGATGGCATGGAAAATTTAAATTTTTGTTATCTGATAATTGCGCAATTGTTTGTCTTGTTGGACGTTTAAAACAGGTGGAGAAGAACATGCAGAGATTTCTTAATTCAAGATGTATTTGCTCATTATTACGCAATGTTTGGAGAAGTCGAACTATACAAGCAATGTAATTATGTTTTAGATTTCAAAGCTTTGCGCACGTGATCGTTCTCGAATAAAATTTAGAAACGTCAACGATTTTGGGTTATCAAAGGAAAATTTGCTTATTTTTCCTTGCAATATTATAAAATATGACGAATAGGTTAATGCATAATTGTATGAAGTAAATATATAATGTAGGAATTATTTACATCGGTGTAATAAGTTTTCAAATAAACCTACAAAGTTAATTTTGCCAATTTAGCTTTACACGAATCGTGGATAATTTCCCATTTTTAACCTTGCCTTGATAATCTTTCACCTCATAATGACTCCATTTTTATTCGGAAATTTTGCGGAAATCACGACGCCACACAGTGAGGCTAAAGTGAAGAAGTCCGTGACAAGATCGTAGAACTTTTCATAGCATTGGGTTTCGATAGTTTATCGAGCCAAAAAATGTTTTTCACTTTAGTTTTAGAGTAAGCCGATTACTTTCTTCCGTGTTGGATCCACAATTTTAAATGGATCTCGGGACAATGAAGATACGTTTGAAGGAAACACAGTAAAAACTAGGCATTCATTTTATCTGGGATCTTTTTTTGGGCGTTCTAATATAATCTCACAAATAGTCTATTTTAGTACCAGTTTCTGTCCTGATTAGTTTGCTAATTTCAGATTGATAAATGATCCGAGATAGCGAACTAAATTCATTCAGAAGGTGCATTGTTTCAATTGTTCCAAATTTCAATCTTACAAAAAAAAATAGATGAAAAGACCAGAAATCGGAACGTTTTAGGTTAGACCAGTCCGGGTGCGGCCTGGACACCTATAATTCTTAAGAGTGCGGGTCCGAACAAGGACACTTCAATTTATGTGCCTTTTAAATTCTTGAGGGCACGGGTCCGGACCCGAACCCTTAGAGTTCTTAATGACCCGGACTATAAATTCAAGTTATTTGAGTAAATCGAAGAATTCTAGTTTTCCGATTGAATCCAAGAATTCAAGTAATTAGATTAAATCGAAGAATTCAAGTAATTCGATTAAATCGAAGAACTCAAGTAAATCGAAGAATACAAGCCATTCGAAGGATTCGATTAAGTCGAAGAATTCAAGTTCTTCGATTAAATCGAAGAATTCAAGTAATTCGAAGAATTCAAAGAATTCAAGTTAATCGTGGAATTCGAGTAAATTGAAAAATTCTAATAATTCGAAGAATTCAAATAATTCCAAGAATTCAAGTAATTTCAAGAATTCGAGTAATTCTCTGAACACAAGAAATTCTTCAAATTCAAGTAATTC
>CAKNWW010348691.1:0-10916 GCA_932074435.1 Andricus kollari | reverse complement strand
ATTCGAGTAATTCTAAGTATTTCAGTAATTCCCTGAATTCTAACAATTCGAAGAATTCAAATCATTCGAAGAATTGGAGTCACTCCCTGAATTTAAGAAAGGCTATGAATACAAGGAAGTCTCTGAATTCGAGGAATTCTCTAAATTCAAGGAATTCTCTAAATTGAAGTTATTCGAAGGATTCAAGTAATTCAAATAAGTTGAGAAATTCGAGTAATTTGAAGTATTTGAGCAATTCCCTGAGTTTTAACAGTTCGAAGAATTCAAATAATTCAAAGCATTGGAGTCACTCGCTGAATTCAAGAAAGGCTATGAATACAAGGAAGTCTCTGAATTCTCTAAATTCAAGGAATTCTGGAATGCCCTAAATTCAATGAATTCTCTGAATTCAAAGAGTTCAAGGAATTCTCTGAAATAAAGTGATTCCCTGAATTCAACTAATTTGAAGAATTAAAATAATTCGAAGAATTTAAATAACTCAAGAAAATCAATGAATACAAATAATTGAAGGATTTCAGATAAGACTAGGATTTTATAGAATTTCGCGAATTCAAGGAATTCAGCAAATTAGATTGATTTCAGGAATTTAACAAATTCAAAAAATTGGGACATTAACGATTTCACAGAATTTAATGAATCATGGAGTTCAGGGAATTCATAAAATTAAAGGAATTAAAGAAATTAAGAGTTCGAACCATTTAAATGCTGCCCTTATCGCACTTGCTATCTTGAGCTAATTTCGTTAAGTATATTTTTTATCATTTGAGTGCGTCAAAAATGTAGGAATCCATCGTCTTGAAGCAAATCCTTCCGAAGGACTCAAAATTAAAAAATTTAAATTATTCCGACTGCTTACAATTTTTTATACTGCGGACTTGAACGTTTTATAAAGAGTTGATTTGAGGAACATGCAAATTTTCTGGACAAGTTTATATAGATTGAAAAATTAACTTGTGAGATTTTAAATGGATAGAAATATTGCTTAAAAATTATACAACCCAGTTGATTTCAGAGTTATACCATTTTTTAACGTATTCTGATTATATTTTAGATATCCTAATTTAACATTTATTTTTCAAAGTTAGTCCTTACTAGGATCTTAAAAACCGACTTATCATTACGTTGACATGGACTGAAAATTTCAGTATTTAGTGAATTTAAAAGTCAAAAAGATCTAACAGTTGGAGCGCGCACGATATTAACATGTCATTTCCGAGTTACGTTGGTTTCTAAACTTGACAGTTTAGAATTTGTTTTATTAGATTTAGTTGTTGACAGATGATTCTCATTTCGAGCCTATTTCAATCGACAAATCGACCTTATTTTATTAAATGCCTGCGTATGATATGCGGCCAAACACTGATGGACAAAGTGAATAATGAGATATTCCTCAAGGAATGTTGAGTGGAGGAGACACTTGTTGACACATGTGAAAGAAATTTGCTGAGATGCTTTGGGCTTGTTGGGATAATGAAAGATGAACTACTGATGGAACAATGGTATCAAGATAAAGTAAATGGCAGTAAGCCCTGAGTCTGACCGTGGGAAGAATAGTTACAATGTGTGAATGAGACTCTAATTCGAAGAGAAATAGGAAACCATAGAAAAACAAGAGCTCTCATTAGAAAATGGATGGACATGAAGAAGACTAGAGTGGTATGCCAAGACAGGAGAGTCCAGCGACAAATAGTTTATAAGAAATGCTTGAGGAAGAGTGTTAGTGGAGTGAATGCCGCCTGAAAAAAGACCTAGGATACTCCTGGGCTCGAGTGGGAACCTTTACATGATGATTTTGTGAGGCTCTTTACTTGGAGTGATTGCTAGAGTAATTCATCAGCATCCTGGGTTGGGGCAGTGTTGCGGAACGAACGTGTTATTTAAATAAATAGAACGGGAATTCCAGATTAATCTAAAAATCTATACCCCCTTCCCCGCATTACTTTCTTCACATTTAGTTACACCTACCCCGAAAGGAAAATGGCTCTGACTGTCCTAAGTTTCAAATTGGGTACTTTTGAATTTATAATATTATATTATCATTTATAATTTTGAAGTGTTCCAGATTAAAAGGCGAAAACTGAAAAACATAACAATTTTTAGGATTGAAACGGGGGAATTTTTGAAAGTAAACAATTTTTTTGGCCTCTCAAACAACAGAAATGATAATTTCTAACCCTGTTTCGAGGGGCACAAATGACGTGTTCAGGGCCGGTGTGCAGCATTGTTAATGCAACTTTTTATTGCTCAGAAAAATTAAGTTTGTTCTGATTAATTAAAAAAAGGTCACCGCCATTTGTCCATCTTTTTAAGATGATTTTAAAACGTTATTAAATGATATAATTAGTAATTATCAAGATTCTTATCGGATCCAATTAAAGCGTGTAAAGACAATATACACTTTTGTCAACTAAAAATTACGCAATTATTTCTCTTCTTTGACGCTTAAAACAGTTTAAGGAGAACGTGCAGAGATTCTCCAATTAAAAATGTAATCACTTATCTTTATTAATTATTTGAAGAAGTCGAATTACACAAGCACTTCAATGCTTTTTTATATTTGAAACCTTTTTGCGTATAATATTATTTCTATATTACTTTGATGATCTTAGATAATTTCACGACATAACTAGCATCATCACTATTTGTCTAAGCGTACATGTAGTTTCTCTATTTAAGGGGAAAACAATTTTTAATGTAAAATAAAAATTTCGCTGAACTATTTATTTTTCAATTGTTCTTATGCTTACAGAAATATAATTCTCCTACAATTCTCAACAAAATTCAAAACATTTTTTTTTTGTTTGCGATATGTCAAATCAAAATTTAAACAAAAAACTTAATTATAACCCAATAGTTGGAACTTACACCAAGAGAGATAGATTAGAAACAAAAAATGTAATTCATAATTGATATTTTAACCAAAAAAGGTTTCAATTTTAAATGAATGACAGTTGAGCTTATTCAAAAAAGACGAATTTGGAACAAAATAGTTGAATCTTCAACCAAATTCCTCTACAAAGTACTATGGGAGTATCCACTATGGTGGTAATCATTGAAGCTCACTTTATGAGCCATTTTCTTCCTCATAGGTGTCAAATAAATTTGTTTCCTGAGAGAGAAAGCTTTTCGTCAACAAAATCTTATTTTCAGAAAAACAGAGTGACTAGCCAAAGGTCAATCAATGTCTACTGTTTTAAGAAACAATGTTTAACTTACGGTAGATTTTATTCCGAATTAAAACAAAGTTTTCCTCATATAAACAATATAATCTTTTTTTAATGTATAATTCGCTATTGGTTCATCATGAAAAGTCATCAAACGTTCATTAATAGGATAAAATCGGCGCGTCTTGAAAATGTGAACAACTTCACCAAAAATATTATGATAGTATATATTCCCAATTCCTTGAATAGCCAATGTAATTTTTTCCAAATGCATGACCATCTGGCGCGAATCGAACATGTATATTATTTTTGCTTTTTCATAGCACTATCGGTTAATGACCCAAATGTCAAGTACGACGTTATTTCAGAAAAGGAACTCATCATAAATTCATCAAACGTTCTCCAAGGAATATTCCTCACATTCTTGAGCTATTATACTTTTGGATACGCTTATTTGTATAAATTGACCAAAACGCTAGAATTAATTCAAAGGTATATACTCCATATGTGAAAATCCGCGAAGAAAGGGACCAAACTCCTAAAATCTCGACTTTTAATTTTTAAACCAATCTCCTTCTATAGAATGTTGCTCCCGGGAGTTAGGTTTCTTTCTTAGCAGACGGACACATATGATAACCATACGTATAAGGTAAAGACACCAATTAGTGACATGCGACCAGTTAGTGACACCGTGGATGAATTACTTTATTTATTGAAAAATGTAATGTAAATAAAAATGTAAATGAAGGCCTGGTAAAAACTAGCATGCTTTAATATTTAATTGCACATAAATATATGTTCGGTGAATAATTTTTAATTCAGTGTGTACAAAACATTCAAAAACCGGTGTTGTCATCAAGACGTAAGCCTCTCGTTGTTACACTTTCATAAGTATACTTGAGCCAGCACTCGCCTCTTTCCTGGCGAGCACTTGTAAACTCAAGGCGTGAGCGAAGATTGGGATCACTTAGAGGATGATGGCTTCTCTGAAGTATATTTTATGGGGGGAGGACGAGGCCTCTTCCGGTCCTCCAAGTCGCAAGTATGGTGACGTCTTGCCTGGTCAGCTTGACCCGTAATTCTTGAAAACCCTGCGTTATATAACGCTGTCCGGAAATACCTGGACTGGCTGACAGATGGATCGTAGGTGACTTATCCGCCTTGACCGGGGAAGGAATCTTCTCTGGTGTAAGCTCAATGAACGCGGCCCGTAGGGTCAGTACGTCTTCTTCCTCCACAGTCTGTGGCCGTACTGTTTCTTGCGGAACGTTTCGGGCCGTTGCCGAGAAGTGGGTTCCTCGACGAGATGAATCGCTGTATCCAGAGAAATTTCTGAAGGGATGGCAACACTAGTCGTAGTGATGGAAGGTTACGAAGGGTCAGGTGCTTCACCCTTCTGATTCTTCTTGCGTCGATGCTTTGGAGGTAATGCTACAAACCGCTAAGGATTGGCCGAACGCTCTGCGACAGCTCGCCGGCGTGTCTCCGCCCAACGCTGTTGCTGGCTCCTTTTCTTTTTGTTCCTCTTCTTTCTAGGTGCTTCTACCTGGGTTAGAAGTAAGGACCGAACTCAAACCTAATGCATTATGACAAAACCCGTACTGGGTCCTTTCGTGGGATAGAGTCCAATTCTAAGCTGAAGTGGCGATCGGTTAGGGTTAAAAAATTAGGCTAAACAGAGTGAAAAAAAAATTAAGTTTAAATAATACGAATCATTATTTGAAACACATCCGTGCTAGGCCCTCTTGTGGTAGACAGTCCGGCTCTAAGTTAAAGGAACCATCGGTTAGATTTAATAAATGAATTAGTAAATATGTATTCACTTAAACAAGTGCTGGGCCCTCTCGTGAGAGAAAGAATCCGGCTCTAAGTTAAAGGGACAATCGGTTATATTTATTAAATAATAAGTAAATATTTATTCGTTTGACACAAGTGATGGACTCTCTCGTGAGAGAGAGAGAGAGAGAGAGAGAGTCCGGCTGTAGGTGAACGAGAACAAAAAAAGAAAAATTTAATCTTCATCAGTGAATCGTAGTTCAACTTAATACTAGTTTGATCTGGTTTATAACAGAATATATATACAGATACAATTATTACGCTACAACTATCTTACTTGCTATTTACATCGAGTATTTCGGCTGCTTTCTTCTAATCGACATGGTCGTAGATCATTGGGTCTGACATCTGGTTCCACCACTTCCAGGGGCGTGGTGGTGACTTTGCGGGGCTGACTATGTTTTCTGCGTGGTGGCTTGGCTTCTTTGGACTCTTCCAGTTTGAGTCGATCAACTTCTTCCTTAAAGTGACGGTTTATTTAAAAGGCTTCGGGTGAAGTGACTGGGTTCAAGGCATTGGCCGAGGTGACCATACGAGCCCTATTCCATTTGGGCGGTGGGAGCTCAACGCGTGATCAGTTTAGTGGGTGCTCAGAACTGCTAGATACAGTTTGACTCTGATGAGTGCGAAGGAAGGGACCTTCTAGAGGTGCGATCGAGGTGACCATAGGGGCCCTAGTTTTGGGCGGTAAGAGCAAAAACGCGTGAGCGGTTCGGTAGATGGTCGAAACTGTTAGGTACAGGTTGACCTTGATGAATGCGAAGGATGGAACCTTCTGGAGGGGCGGTCGAGGTGACTGTAGGGGCCCTAGTTTTGGGCGGTTAGAGCTTAAAGCGTGAGCGGTTCGGTGGGTGTTCGGAAATGTTAGGTACAGTTTGACCTTGATGAGTGCGAAGGATGGGACCTTCTGGAGGTGTGGTCGAGGTGACTATAGGAGCCCTAGTTGTGGGATGTAAGAGCTCAACGCATAAGCGGTTTGGTGGTGGGTTGTGAGATTTCTGAACTTCGGTAGTCCGTGGTATTAACTGTTTCTTGGCCGAGGGTTTAAACTTTTCCATGAGATCGGATCGGACTGGCGCTAGTTGTTGGTCTCTTCCGTGGATAGTAACTATTCTTCCGTTATGCTCGACTTGATAAACCTCTCCTCTTACATGGTTTGTGATAAAGTAGGGGCCGTGTCCACAAGGTGCGAGGTTTGCATTGAATGCTCTCATTTTGTCGGATAAGTAATGCGTGCGAGTCCAAACCAGATCACCAACTTTGAATCGATAAATTTGTTGTTTCTTATTGACCTCTAGTAATCATTTTTAACGTTCCGGATCTGGAGTCCCTATTCGAGGTAGAATCCATTCACCTGGTCGCATCAGTGAGGTTTCAAAGAGAACCTGACTAGTCGTCTGCCCTGTAGCCGCATCTCGACGATTTCTTAGGTTGAATAAGATGTCGGGGAGCTCCGCGTCCCAATTTTTGTGAGAACTGTTGATTATCCTTATTCGCATCCCCTTCTTAATTTTCTGGTTCCTACGCTCTGTAGGATTGGTCTGGAAGTGGTACATAGGTGTGTACCAAGCTTCACAGTTCCATTTTTCACAGGACTCTGTCCATTTACCACTCGTGAATTGTGGTCCGTTATCGGTAATTAGGGCCTTAGGATAGCCAAAACGGCTGAAAACTTCCTTTTCCAGTAGCAAACAGATTATATGGGCTTTAGAAGAACCCAAAGGAAAGGCCTCCACCCATCTGGAATGTAAGTCCGTTGTAACTTGCAAAAATCGCTTACCTCGGGGTAAACGCGGGACTACTGCCACGGTACACCACGGGGTCTTAGGTTGTCGTGGCCTTTGCTCTAGAAATGTCTAAAAATGTCCACGAAATGTCTCACAAAAAGTACAGATTTTACAGGTCTTTACGTAGTCCTGAATCTGTTTACTCATTTGAGGCCAATAAAACCTTTCCTGGAGAGATCGAAGGGTTTATTCTGTCTCAGGATGTCCCGCGAGTCCAGAGTCATGATATTCAAATAAGAGTCCTTGTTGACAGATTTCTGGTACTACCAACACCCAGGAATTTTCGAGGTTTTTTCAGAGGAATCCGAAAAAACCTCCAGGTTTTTCCATTTTTCTGCTTCTTCGTAACAGTTGTTAGCGGCTATAGTTGCCAGTAAGGGGACCTCTTGCTGGGTTCCTGTGTCTGGTTCCAGCGACAGGTCCGATTCCTCGGGTTCGAGTCCCTTGCTCGCTTCTTTGTGAGGTCTCTGAGAAAGGGCAGTGGCTAGTTTACTATTTTTACGTGTTCGTGGTTGGGCCTCATATTGGAAGGTATCCAGGAATCGCGCTTAGCGGCTAAGCTTCTTATTGGCTTCACCGGAGTTTCGTAACAACCCTTCAGCTTTTTCATCCGATTTTAAAATGAATGGTGCACTCTCCAATTGTGGACGGAAACGTTTAATGGCCCATTCCACCGCGTGACACTCTTGTTCCACTCTTGAGTATGTTGTATCAAAGGGATTAAACTTGGCACTAGCGTAGCTTATTATGTTTCTGGATTCAGAAAGGTCTTTGTAAAAGACAGCTCCCATTCAAATCGGACTTACCTCGGTTTGTAGAATACAAGGATTATCAGGTATTGGTCGACCCAGTTTTAAATCTTTACGAAAAAGTACTTTTATCTTGCTAAAGGCTTCTTCGGCTTCCCGCCACTAGGTCCAGTGTCCTGTATTTTTCTAATGGGGCTGAGACTATAGAGTAGTCTGGAACATAGTTACGCACCCAATTGCAGATTTCTAGAAACTGCTGAAGCGCTCCCTGCGACTCTTCGGGGAAGATGCTTGAAGAATGGCTTGTATGTGGCATTCCTGAGGTTCGTTGAAATTGGTAGATACGGAGTGTCCTAAATAACAAAGTTCCGTCTGGCCAAAGCTACATTTGTCGATGGAACAAGCGAGTCTATACATTTGTAGTCGTTCTGATACCAGATGGAGATGCTTCAGACGTTCTTCCCAATTTTGGGAATAGATGATTATATCATCTCGATAAGCAATACAGAACTTATTTAAGTAATCCTGAAGCACTATCTGACCTAGCAGATACTGAAAGGTATGTGTGGCATTTTTTAGCCGAAAGGGCATCACGCGAAACTGATAGGTTCCCCCGTTTGGGATCGCGAAAGCAGTGTATTTCTTGGAATCTGGGTGCATTGGTACCTGCCAACCGCCTTGGCGTAAATCAAGCGTTGAGAAGATGCGTGCATTTCTTAACTCCTGCAATGCATCCTGGATCCGAGGCAGTGTGTGCGTTACATCATGAGTGTTTGAATTTAGTTTACGATAGTCAACGAAGAACCTCCAACTTCCCTCCTTCTTTTTGACAAGGACCACAGGGGGCAGCAAGGAGAGGTACTGGGCTCATTACCTTGATTGGCCAGCATGTCTTGGACTAGCTCCAAAATTATCCGGCGATTTTCCTGAGAAGCCGGATATGGTCTTAGACGGAACGGTTTGCCGTCAGTGAGCTCGATCCTATGGGAGATGGATTGGGTTTGGGTTAATCTTAGCTTATCTTAGGTGAGGACATTGTGAAATATTTGGGTGAAGTCGATGAATTGTTCAGTAAATTCAGCGGGAAAATTAAAATTGTAGTGTACAGGATCAGCAACTGGTCTTCCAGGATCCACGGGGCGATGAATAAAATAGATCATGAACCGCTCCTCTTTTCCGGCGTAGATCCTTTTGCCAGGGATGTCGATGTTAGTGCTGGAGCGGCAAGGTCCACACAATCGATATCGGGATGGAGGGACCTTATTTGTTCCTTAGTTAGATATGACTGGTGAATGAAGTTTTCCGTAGTTGCTGTGTAGATGACCCCAGGGATGCGTCTCTAGTTTCCCTGATTGGGGCCCGCTCTTTTCTCGTGGTCGGTACGTTTCACTTGTTGAGAAGGTTCAGTCTGTCGCTAACACTCGGATTGCTTCTTTTTACAAATTTCACAACCTCTGTTGAAGTCCCTTCCGGGACAATACCAGCAATTTTGCAGATTATTTGTTGCGGCCGGTATTGAGGGTGGCTTTCTCTCCTTTTTTTTAGGCGGTGCGCAGAAAAGTTCCCTTTAATCGTGTTCCGCTTCGATAGCCTTGTTTTAAGATTTCCATAAGGGCATGCACCATTACCTCTTCGGTCTCCGCAGGTCCTAGTCTCTCAATAATCAAAATTTTTTCTGCAGAATGACTCCTAATGGCTCCTTTGTAGTTTGTCGTTGGTAATATAGCTGGGCTTGTAATTTTCCAATCGTTGAGGGGGCGTTGTAGTGCCTGTCGAGCATACTGGGGCTGAACATACTGAGGCTGCTGAAGTTGAATGTTCTGAGTTTGGGCATGCTGAGCATGATGAGGCTGAGCGTGGTGAGGTTGAAGGATGAGTGGTTGTGCATGCTGTGCGTCTTGATGCTGAGCATACTGGGGCTGAACATACTGAGGTTGAGTATGCTAAAGTTGAACCTTCTGAGGTTGGGCATGCTGAGCGTATTGAGGCTGAGCATACGGGAGCTGATCATTAAGTTGATTTACTGGTGGATCGGGTTGCTCTTTGAGGGCTGGAATCGCGGGTTGCTGTCCCGCAGCATTTCCCAGAAGATTTGCAGCTGTCATCCCCAGTTGATATGCATCCTGATTCACAGGTTGATTTGTATAGGGATTCGCTGGTAGGTTCTGCTGAATGTTTATTGCCATATCTACAGGTTGATTTATAGCTGTATGGACCAGAAGATTTGCAGCTGACAACCCTGCTTTGTCATCATCCAGATTTGAAGATTGGGCTTCACTCGGATTTGCTGGTGAATTTTGCTGGATAACTATTGCTGGAACTGCCAGTTGATTTTCCGCTGGATGTCCCATGATATTTGTAGCTGGCAATCCCACTTGATGCTCATGCTGATTTGCAGGTGGATTTGTAGCTGGATTTGTGGGTTAATTCGCAGCTGGATTCGAAACTGGAATATTATTTGGATACCTGGATTGTTCGGTTGATGATCCAGGTTGGTAAGTGAGCACATCCTCGTGTCGTGAAGGTGTCTCACGTCGATTCTCCATGTTGCCCTGGTCACCTTGTATGGCATCTATTCCAGGTATAGAAGTGTCAGGCGCTACGGGGTGTTTATTTCCACTCCCGGAAGTGGAAGGTGATGAGTTAATTGCAACCACCCGACTTCTTAGATTCTTCTGAATCGGAGTGTGGGAAGTCATTGATGAATGAAGAGGGTGTCAAACAATTGAAGTTGGCTAGTCAGTACGAGAACCGTGGTATTCTTTAATACCAAATCTTTTCTTATTTTCGTAAAAAGGGGCCTCACGTTGGGTGCAAAAATTTGACGCGCTACGAATTGAAGCTAAGAAATCGAGACGACCTCAGATTAGCTCCTTTGTTCACGGATCAAAAGGTACTATAAATAATTAGATCTACAGAGAGGGATAAATGTATACAGGCAGGGTCGGATTAGTACATATATTTGATTGTCGCCCTATTTCCTAAGGAGAAAAAACATAGGACGACGGAGAAGGATATTATCTTATATTCATTGAACTGTGGTTTACACAGTTAAATTAGTGACGAAGGCGTCTTTCTGCCTCGTCTCTAAAGAGGATGCCGCTGGGCTGGTTTTTCTTGTGCCTTGGACTCGGTTGCTTCGAGGAGTACTCGTGATCTTCCGAAAGGTTAGTATTGAGTAAGGCGGTGGGTTTTTTTATCCTTCCACATACTTGAACCAGCACTTGCCTCTTTCTTGGCGACCACTTGTTAGGGGTCCTTACCTTTGGGGCCACGTAAACTCGAGACGTGAGCGAAGATCGGGATCTCTTAGAGGATGACGGATTCTCTGGAGTATATTTTAGTTGGGGGAGGACGAGGCCTCTTCCGGTCGGCCGGAT
>CAKNWW010348687.1:0-12491 GCA_932074435.1 Andricus kollari | reverse complement strand
GGGCTTTAGCGTTAGTCAGGGGAAAGGCCTCTACCCATCTGAAAAAAGGTCGGTTACTACAAGAAGGTAGCTTTTTCCTCTGCGCGATCGGGGGTAAGGACCCATTAGGTCAAGGGCGACGGTTTCACAAGGGTTTTTTTGGTTCCCGGGGGCGTTGTTGGTCACGGTGGGTGGTCCTGAGGGGTTTGCAGCAAGCACAAAGATGGCAACTTTGTATGTATTCCCGGATGTCCTCTCTCATCTTGGGCCAGAAAAAACGCTGTTGGATGGCTCGAAGGGGCTCGTCCATACCCGGATGTCCGGCTAGTCCGGAGTCATGGTATTCATGAAGTACCAACTCCCGGACCGTACCTGGGACGTAGAGAAGCCAGGTGCGGGGTGTTGTTACATTGGCTCTCCAGAGACCACCATAGTTAAGGGAATGCTGTTGAAAACAGACATTTTCTTTTTCCGTAAGAACCGGTAGTGACCCAAGCTGTTTATATTTGGAGACGAGTTTACACGTTTCGTTATCTGCCTGTTGAGCACTTGTAATGTCGTCGTACAGATCACTCGTCTTCATGGACGCAAGGTACGGTGGGTGTTCAGACGTGGGGTTTTTATTTTCAGGGAGCAGCATTCGGTCGTCGATGAAGGGATCCTCTTCATCATTAATGCCGGAGGGGGCTTCCGCTAGGGCCACAGGGAGTAGGCTTTGACTTGTTGGGCATTTTTCGACGGTGAAAGAATGAGTTCCTAGCTGACAAGCCCATTGTCTGAGTTTGCCCCGGGTCTCTTTAATGCGATGTAACCATGTGATTGCTTCATCGTCGGTTCTAAGAACGAAGGGACGACCTTGTGGATAAGAAAGAAACTTGTTGAGGGCCCAAATAATGGCGAGGCATTCTCGCTCGTTTTTTTCGTAACGAGACTCAGTGGGGGAAAATTTGGCACTAGGGTAACTAATAATGCTTCGGGTAGAGTCTAGCTTGGTTTGTTAGAGTACCGCTCCCATCCCTATGGTACTTGCGTCAGTTTGTAGGGTGTAGGGTAGTCCAGGGATAGGGCGCCCTAAGCGCAAGTGCTTTTTAAAGAGAGTTTTTACGTTTTGGAAAGCACGTTCTGCTTCTGGGGTCCAGTTCCATTGACTGCCTTGCTTGCCGAGAAGATCCGTAAGGGGTGCGGCTGTTATGGAAAAGTGGGGGACATATTCCTGAATCCATCCGCAAATACCTAGGAACTTTTGTAAACTTTTTTTTACTTGGGAGGGGTGGCTTCCAGGCTTTTTTCCAGCGAGCAGTTGAGACCGTGTATATTGAAACGTTCCAAAATAAGGTCACCAAAGTAGGACAATTTAGGGGTAGCGTTTTATAAATTCAAACGTGTTCATTCCTAATTGACGATGTTGGACATTTTGACACTTACATTATGTGTGTTTGGCTGCAAATTTAAAATACAATGCGCTGCCCTTAAAAAATCCGATATTAGTGAAGCATCAGGAGATCTAGGCTTTAATGTTGAGATATGTATAAATGTGAATAAATATAATAATTTACTCATTCTGAATAGAAATAACTTTATGAATATTAGCAGGACAAGTTCTGCAAAATTGAAATTAGGTTACCATGTCGAAGATAAGTACTAAAATAATTGTTGTAATGTCACACAGGAATGGTATCAGTGTCTGGACAGGGACAGGGCAGCAGCAATAGCAGCAGTTTAATGGCAGTACAGCCGAATGTTCCTGCCGGTTACCAGCCGATGGAGTGCGAGTCTTCGCCTCAATATTTGTGCAGCAGGCGTGCCATTACTACCAGTTACCCGTCAACATCAGCCGCGGGTATGCCTACGTCCGCTCCGACGTCCATGCAGTCAATGGATAGCTCCTTGATACAAAGCTCTCTTGGCTCTTACAATAGCCTAATTCTACCCAGCATATCTCAACTGCCAGCGATGATGATTTCTCCAATGATCCAACAGCAAAGTTTCTACAATTACGGCTATCCAAGTGCGGACGCTCACGCGATGGTCAGGCAGCCATCGGCGGTCTCCGCCGGGAAACAAAGGGATTCCGAAAGAGAGGATAGTCCAATGGTTGGTGTCTGCGTCCAACAGAGTCCGGTCGCCATCCACTGATCTGCGGCCATCGATGATAATGATGACGAAAGCATAAGTTAACCATCGTTAGTTACGATGAACTGTGACTCTGCTTCGATTGATGTTGCAGAGTCGAATAGAAACGCCAAAGATGAAGGCCATCATTTAACGAAGGCCTGGAGTTTCAAGAAATAGAGGAAGCGGAAAAGAAAAATTATGAGTACGAGGCGAGCAGGGAATGAAGTACCTTTGACGAAGCAGGCAACAGTGTGAAGTACGTGACGAGAGATAGGACATTGCGCCGGAGTACTTTTTTTATACTTGAGTAAATGCGAAAGGATAAGCTTAGCGAAGTTTCGAGCAGGATAGCATCTGACACGGCATAGTAAGGATGAACCGAGCTGGCCAGAAACAGTCTTGCCCAATTCAAAGGACGTTTAATTTAGTCGGTACGCGCTAAACAGAGACTCTACCCGAACTAGGTGGCCTAGAGAGTAAAAAGTGATAAAAATATTATTACTAACCGTAAAACCGGTGACGATGTAATCATGTTCTCCGATAGAGTTTTATACGAAATGTGACAAATGATAGCGAGCATATGATGAGATCGGTCGAATGGTAGCTATTTGTACAGTATAACTAGGTGAATTATAAGAATGAAGATTTATGTTATAATTTTTGAGTATGAAAAGATAGTAAAGAACCTGTAAACTTGACTTTTGTTTACTACAAAATGGCGATGCCGCGTGCAATCTCGGTTTGTTGTTAAAAATGACTTTAAACGAACGAGCTTGTGCGGCGTGATACATATTTACACAAACAGAAAGCATCGATAAAAAAAGGTTGAAATATTTGTTTAAGACCGATCAAGAATGAGGTAGTCATAAACAAAAGGTCTACCTTACGATTATCTACCTATATTTCCAGCGAAACCTTATTGGTTTTTGCCGTTTATTCTGCTTGCTCACTTCCTCTATATTTCCTAACTACATTCATGTGCGAATTCAGTTTTCCTTCAATTTGGTACTTTCAGAAACTCTTTTATTTCTAATGAACACAAAAAATAAAATTTTGTTATATTGAGTCTAATCCTAAATAGAGTATTTAACGTCTCTACTTACCTTATTTAAAGACATTATTTTGCACTTTAAGAATTATTCAAAAACTTTAAAGACAATCAGAATTTGCTTGGGAAAATTTTCAAGTACTTGTCAGATTTCTACTTCTGTTTCTAACAGTATATTTTTCAGAAATGTTAGATTTTGTTAAAAGATTTTGTATCCAATATTTTCAACATAGAAGCAATCAAACCTTCACAAAATATAGACTTAAGTCAAAATTGAAATTTATTTATGTAAGTGAAACTAAAGGTGTGCCAATGTAAAGCCTGTTTTGGCCCCCAATCAAGTCACTGTATTTTAAGTGAAGGTTTCAAACAAAACAAGAATACAATTCAATATTACTCGAAATGATTTAAAATTTCCTCTGTTTAGAAAATGAACACTTTATATAATACTGTTTAGCGAAATTCGAGTTCTTAAGTATTCTAGAATTTTTTTTAATCTTCTAAAATATTAAGGCTATGTAACTGTTATCCTATTCCTACCTTAATAACATTTGTTCTCAGCAACTGATGACCACATGAAATGAGATATCGACTGCAAAATTTTGGAAATTAAATAAAAGGCATTACGGAACGTTTGCATAGTCCTAAATATGTGGAATTACAACAAAATTATGTATAGTTTTAAATTTGTATAACTACAAAAAAAATGTTCAACATAATTTTTTTTAAATTTCTCACATTTTCAACTCAATATCCCATTCCGCCTGGACGTCCATTGTTGGAAAAGAAATCTTTACGTTAGGAATCTGGTAAGTTTTACATGGCCTTAAGTAATTTTTATCTGAATCTAAAATTCTCTGAAAATTCTGGAATGTTTTTAAGAAATCCAGAAAAATTTCAAATTTATGATATAATTTTGTTAGAAATAAACGAATAATCAAGTACATATGAGTACAGAATTTTTTAGAATATTTTATAATTTTTAATTTGTTTATTCTAAACGCAGTGTCTAATTATCAAGGTTTTCCGACGAATAGTCCATATTCTTGGTGGGAAAATATGCATGGCCGCCATTCGTTATCTCCAAGATTTTAAAAAAGCATCAAGTATTGTAAATAATTGTAGTAATTCGAGTAAATTAAGCTTTAATTTGCAAACAAACAGTATGTATCTTTCTTATACATTTTTTTTCTTAACTAGTATACCTTGATTGTTAACTCTCATGTGACATATGTAAACAGAAACAGGAGTTTCTAACACAGTTTGCAATTTAAATTTGATTTATACTTATGTCGCCGAAAGTTTATAAGATCCATGCATTGAGAACCATCCATTTTTTTTGTCACTTTTAGTTCCAATCAAGTTTGCAAAATTGTTGCTATTCGTTCTAAAAAGCTTGACGACTAGCCACTGCCTATTGGGGGACTTTCTTGCATATTCTCCCATTTATTAGGCTACCTGTATCTTCTGGAATGTTCTTAGCTTTTCTAGAATTCTTAAATTGTTTGGAATGTTCTTGAAGAATATAGAATCTTGTGGAATAATCGGGGATATTATGGAATGTTCAGCAATGCTCTGAAATAGTGAAATATTCTATAGGTATCTCTATCTCTAAAATTTGTGCACGTGAAGAATTATAGATGTAACGAGGACAAAAAAGTCTAGAGGCTTTTGATCCTTCACTTCTAAGTTTAGTTTTAGTTTTGTTTATCGTGTGGTCAAAAACAGGCTTTATGGACATACGTTCTTTCAAAGAATTCGAAGTAACTCAGAATTCGCTACGGAAATTGTTTTAATTGCTAGTCACCAATCATCACTACTTTTATTATTGTTTTAAATGATTTAAGGAAAAGAATGGTTTATAGAAAACATTTTTCTTGATCAATTTTTGTAGCAAATTGTTGTGTTTTACCAAAATCGAATAAGTCTGTATAAATTTTGTTAATTACTGAAATATGGGAGTAATTCTAAAACTCTTCTATATTTATATTTATGTGAGGTGCTTATATCATCTTCGATTTTGACGATAGGTACACACAGAATTTGTATAAATATCTCAAGTAAGAAAAAAGGGACGTATTCAAGTACGCCTGATGGGTACCTCTTTGATCTTCTACAACAGTGTCATGTGGCACAATGTGAAAAATTGTTTTTTCACTATCAATCACTAAGCAATTTGTTTTTGTCAACTTGACTACGATAAGAAATTCATCGTTTGTGGTGTATTTTTTTGTTAATATTGAAATAAAAACACAAACTAATACCAAATACTGTTGTTACTGGCGCTGTTGTCACTAGACTACAGACGTATTTAAACGCTTTTTATTAAATTGTTCCTATTTAAAAATTTGTTTCGTTACTTTGGAAAAATTAAAAATCTACGAAAATTTTTTTACATGAAAATCTCGATAACGTATTGACTGTTAAATTTTTCCAACTGTATTAAATTTTCAAACATTGCATTCGTTTTAAATTCTGTGGTTTCCGTGCATTCAAAAATCGGAAAACTTATCGGTCTCTAAGCTTATAAAAACTTTCTCCGCATATCTAAGAAAAAATGACTGAAAAACATACCCTGGACTAACAAGCGACCCCATGCCCTAGAGGCAATTAGTTAATTTCGTTAAAATTAGACGATGAGATACGCCAAAATGTTTTGTGACCTATGGATCTTTGAATGAGTCTCGATTTCAGATATGAGAATACTCTACGAATACAAATAAGACTTCTGAATTTAGGACATGATTCTAATTTTGACCTAATTTTCTAACAAAAAAATATAATAATCAAGTTCGAAGATGTATATTTGCGAGGAGCAGTTGTTTCTAACAGCGACACTCAGAGTTTTCTGTGATAAATTCTGACATTCTGAAAAATTTTGAGAGTAGAAAAAATCAGTACGCTCTATAACGAAAAGGACAAAAATAGGCAATTTCGTGCGGGCTTTTTTTTAATTTTCTAAATTTTGTACCAGGAAGGTCAAAATGGAAACAAAATTCAACGACTTGTGGGAAACTAAATGGAATTAAAATTATATCTGCGAATTGAAAGTATTATTTTTGGTGAACGATAGCGTGAAATTGTATGACACAAAAATTAGGTGCTCGGTTGGCGAATGTTCAAATCGTGTAAATTCATCGCTTTGAAGGGAAAACCCGCTAAAAGCGAAACCTTGTTCGTTTAAACATGGTAAATCGAGCGAAAGGCGTCCCAAGTCATGTACATAAACTTTTATAGTTCATTTTACGCGTGAAAATAGAATCATACCGGCGCAGCGGGTCTTGCCTTTGATCTCTTCCTTTAACATTAAAAATATCTCAGTTGAATCTCGAAAATGTTGATTTTGATGGATTAATTATATTATTGTTTAATTGTAACGAAGTATTTGGTTAAGTATATATTGTTTGGTGAATGTAACAAACGCTAATTACAAGAAACTGCCGACATAAACCATTCGGGGATATTTCGGTCAACGAGATTATTCGAATAATTTTTATGGCGGGGACTTTCCCACAGCGAATATGTGAAAAATTCGAATAGTCTAAGAACGATGCTCCCGTGCGTTACTTAAATCAACAACCACGAATTCCTTCACATCTACATTATATGAATTCTATTTCATGCACGGTACAACGTTTTTCTTTCGCAAAAGTCGATATATCATCTATTTCGTTATCCCGCTCCTGATGTAAATGTCGTTTGTGATAGTCATTATTCCAATAAAATGCATCATTCAACATTTGCATCGATACCAGAGTATTTAAGCCAATTAGCAGAAAACAGAAATGTACACATTTATGTAGTTTAAGTGCTAGGCAGGACACGTTCCGAACTCTTGGCCCTCTTTCATCACAATGTCAGTCTTACATATTCTTTTGTATGGTTTAAAACAATTGTTACCAGAGTTTCAACATCTACCCAGAAAGAAAAATTTCGTATAATATATCGGTAGTTTATGTAAAATGATTACATATAGTCAATATTATGTATTATCTATTGCGCAAGTCTAATTACGTTGGGGCATGTAGGATTGATGTGGTGATCAAGAAAGTCTAAAAGACGAAAAATCCGAAAAATATATTTTGCGGTAGATTACACTGAATTTCGACTACACATAATCGCTAGACATAAAGTACGAAGTCCGCTTTCGGATCTTTCAAATACTTTAGGTAATATTATTAGATAAAAATTGAGGTATTAATTTTTCTTACAGAAAGAATACACTTTGTATTAAAACTTCCCCGTCTAAGCGTGTGCTCATCAGTTCACAGCTCTTCAGTTTATAAATTTCAACTGTACTTTAGTTTTAAGCAAATGATAGTCTTGAATCAATTTGAATTATAAATAAATGCAGTAGAATGTACTACAGTCACCTTACTTAGATTTTTCTAGATTGCTTGAAAGGGCGTGAAGACGAAATATCGGTTGATTAAAAAAAGAAAGGTGATGAATAAAGTATTCGAAAATTATTTTAGTTTAGGACATTGTACGAAGCCTAACTATAGACCATTATTTTCGGAAAACTTCGTTATTAGTTTATGAGTAAGTTTGAAGAAAATACTTGGACATGGTTACGTCTAGCCATTGCCCTAAGGAGATAGTCAACTTACCGTACAAAACAGATAAGAGAAATTTGTCTAGAATGCTTCTCAAGTTTTGAGATTTCGATTAACATTTAGTTTGATTTATTTCTCAGAATTATCTGTGGAAACATTTGATAAAAAACTCTTGTATATTCAAATAAAAGCAAAGTGAAGTTCCTAAAAACTTTAGAATAGTTATTTATAAATTAGGAGATGCATGCTTTGCATAAAATAATACGCAAAGAGCGAAGACGAGGAACGTGTCGCGTCTAGAGTAAAATAAGTTTCCTAATGTCACGTGTAAAAACATTATGTTCAGAAAAATATACTACAATACGACTGATATGCTTTTTTAAAAGCATTTAAGCGACTATCGAGGTACGTGAAACAAAAGATGCTTCGATCATCGATTAAATGCCGCTCTTAGAAGCAAAAATATAAGGAATGTATGAGGAAGAAAAAGCCGATTTAAGAAACTGTAAAATCGACTTATTAAGATTGTAATAAACAAAGAACTCCATAAAAGATAAAAAAATTGTATCTAACCTGTATACATGGTCATATTATTATTATTATTACTATACATAATATTGTAATTGAACATTTGAAAACGATATTAGATAAGGTTACTAATAAAGAAACGCATCTGCATCTCTGTCGTTCACTTTTCCTCGAAAACGAATCTATTGTTCATTTTGGGCATCTTAAACAAATTAATCTGTTAAAATTCGATGTGAATCTGAATGAATCCGATAGTTGAATCCACATGTTTTCGTATCATTATGAACCAACTTTTCTTTTAGATTGAATCCGAATGAAACTATGTCATAACGATTCACCCTGGCAGGGTTGCTACATTTCAGGGAATTCTGCAAAGTCAGGCAATTCAAAACTGGTTAGGGACTGTCAGCGAAAACTGTAAAGAGTCAGGAAATTTTCGATAAATTTAAATCAAGTTTATGAAATTTTGTATGACTGTTGTCACTAAAAGTGTTGCAGTTAAAATTAGAAGCAAAATTTTCTTTGCATTTCTTAGGCTTAAGGTTGCTTTTATATATGTAAGAAAAATTAATAACGGTCAGGGAATTTCGGAAAATCAGGGAATTTAAAACTGGTTCGGGAATGTCAGGGAAAACCGGAAAGAGTCATGGCACTTTTGATAAAGTTAAATCAACTTTATGAAATTTTGTATGACTGTTGTCTCTAAAAGTGTTGAAGATACATTAAGAAGCAAAATTGTCTTTACATTTCTTAGGCTTAAGGTTGTTTTTATACCTGTAAGAAAAAATAATAACGGTCAGGGAATTTTGCAATTGGGATTTTCTAGCAACCCTTCCCTTTCTGAATCAATCCGAGGCAAATGTCCAATCGTTCTCAATCCAACATCAACCCCAAGCCTACCACCCCAACCCACAATTAATTCCTTTTCAATCCGTGCGTGCAACCGGAATAAATCCAAATGAATCCGGGCTGCCGGATTCGTACGTTGTACGGATTGAAATGGGAAATATGAACCCTATCCGAGCATCGAATCGGTTCGGATTAGCTCGGATACATATTTAGAAATCGTTCGGAAGGACGTTGGAAAAACGAAATCGATTGAATGCAATTGTGAATTATAAACTTTGAATGCACCATCTTGGTAAAAGCTAAGTCACAGTGTTCCCGTTGAATTGCTTTCAATTGTATGTTATTGACGGTCTTTTGAAATTTCGCATTGCATGTTATTACCGGTAATTTAAAATTCTTCAGTCAATCATAGTTTATTGTATATTTTCGATTGACTGTAATTAATCAAATGTGATGATACCACGTGGCACACGCGTTTGATCAAAATTGATCGTTTTGTTTGTATTTATTACTCTTCTGACTTTCATGTAAAAGCATTTTCGGTCCCCTTCGCTTCTAATTCCTTTCATTTTTATGCTTTTCTAATCCCGTTCTTATCACAGATATCTCCGTTTTCCAAAGAACTATATATGACCGTCCGCGAAGAAAGGGACCTAATGCGTCGAGGCTGAATTTTACAGGACGGGCGATCGCAGCAGAGTCCGCAAGCCAACATTTGAGTAGTGGGGATGCGTCTACGAAAAGCACCCCCTCCTCTTACCACTACACTTTTAGGCACGAGCCAGCGGAGCTCACGGACACGTCGCGTTCATCTGTGGTGGTAAGTGGTGGGGCTGGCTTTCGTAGGCTTCTCGTTCAGTTTCCGCGTACGCTTACCATGCCTATGTTTGTAGCTTAATAACAAGAAAAGTAATTGACTTCAAAAATTTCTGAGTATTGGAAATGAAAGAGTGCCTCAGAAACTATCGATTGGCGTAAGAAAATGAAAATCGATTTTTGCCGCTTCAGGTCACTTTCTTCACGGACGGTCACATATACTAGGGGCAACTCTTGCCAAAGCGAAACCCCTTCCGGTGTGCAGGAAGTTTAAGTGCGTTTTTTCAACCTTCATTTCTAGTTGTGAAAGCTTCGTGAAGATTTGAGCGACCTACAGATTTCGACATTTTTTTGTACACCGCTCCATCAGCCGTAAGTCGTATTGAAGGCTTCCGCGTGAAGTTTGCTGCACAAGCGAAGCGAGGGCAGCCTTCACCTGAGTCAAAAGTACCGTGTACCCGTGTTGCAAACATTTAAATTTTTATCCAACCCAACTTTTGAAGTTGGCCTTCGTGTCTGTATAACAGGCGAAAGTAACTGACTTTAGGCCTCTGATGACTGATTATTACGAGTGCCAAATCGCACGAGCCAGCAATGAACAGTGCGCACATGTATCAAACGCCATTTTTTGTAACAAACTTACGAGAAATTTGAAATCAATGTACAGACTGCTCCGAAAAAGTCCCAGTAAGAGCCATGTAACATAACCTCTAAACTCTGAAGAGGTGCAAAGTTCCTTATCACTTCTTCAAATACACTAAATAATTTGCATATTGAATATTGTTGATTTATAGGCCCGGAGGTTCAAAACACCGAATTATATGAAGGCGAAAAGATAATCACCACCATGTAATTCGTTTCTTGTTTATGAGTTTCCTTGTTCTTCTTCCTTGAGAGGGGTTCCAGTCGCTCGATATTACTTCACTAGTTTTTACTGGGAAAGGTGTTTTTGTTTCTAAATCAATTGTGGATCATTATTGCTGCCAATATTAATATAATTTTATTTTACGCTTTCTTCATCAATTACGCCCATGAATTTATTAACTCTTTTCATCTCGTCGGTATTTCTGAAACGAGTAATAATATATGTCCACTTAAATTCCCGCTATTCTCTATTTGCCGTAAGAGAGAAAGAGGACGGGCAATACAATCTTCACTGTTCATAAGGTCGCATAATTCTAGGCCATACATCATCCGGTCGTTTGACCCTATTCTATTAAACCTACTTGTAACCCCCCCCAACTATTCTTTTTTACTATCTATCTCCTTTTTCCGTTTACTTTTCTTTTCAAATTTCAAGATACTACTCGATACGTGATGTTAACTTTAATTATGACGGGGCTGCCTATAGCACAAAATAATTGAAAAAACGATATTGGAGAGATCCCCTCGGAAGTGGATAAATTGAATTATTTTCCCGCTTAGAACTTTTCATTTTGGTAATCCTTTATCCGCTTCCGTTTCATTGGCGTTTGCAATCCCTTGACTGTCTCCGTTTCATTAATACTTAAACTCCTTAACCATTTCCGTTTTACTATTTTTTCATTTCACTTTGGAACCTTGATATTGACACTGAGCCCTACCTTCTGCTTCTTCTGTCCTTGGTATTCACGTAAGGAGAAGTACGCGGTATTCGGTGTTACACGGGAAAAATACCTCCGATTAGAATTGACTCTCACATGTATCCACTTTGCTTGATCAAGGAAGACTTTTCTTCATATTTGAAAGTAAGAAACTTGAAAGCGAACAGCCTTGAGAATTTTGTTGAGTTCCGTCACGAAGGATCCAAGTTCTAGGATAGGTGGGGAAAAGTGCTGATTTGAATTCATTTGATTGGTGGAGATTCATTGGATAACTAAAGGTGTAACAGAGAGAATAGTTACAATATAATCTTATATTAATATTTATATTTAAACATTAATTTACAAATTTATAATTATATGGAGGTTTTTATTCATTTCGGTTAAAAATTTTACCTTTATGAATTTATAAAGTCAATAATATATTAGTAATATTATTTTTTAAAGATTTTTGACTTTTGATTTTTTGCCTTTATGGTGCCTTCACATTTGCGTCACACGTGCGTAGCATTTTGCTGACATTTTATGATGTGCCCATTATGCCATGATAACGAAATAGACACTCTCTCGCATGCACTACAGAGAAAGAGAGGCGACACTAAGACCAACCGCGAGCAGACATCCAATAGAGGAAGAGCGACGCTTCAAGACCCGGAGAAACATCAACATTCAGGTTTCTCTTAAGGGGTTAGGGTCAGTCGTAAGGCAAAAAAAAACGATTTTTTTAAGAATTTTTTTTTGAAAACAGGTTTTATTACCTATTGACAAATGTTTTACAGTTTGAGTAATAAATATTACAAGAAGTTACAGTTATTTTTTAAGATAAAAATATCGATGAACAAGCAAGTTATAGTTAATCTGCCAGAGGTACAATAAAAAAAATGTGTTTTGCGGTGCGCATCGTAACTCATGACCTGACAGATTAACTATAACTTGCTTGTTTATCGATATTTTTATCTTAAAAAATTACTATAACTTCTTGTAATGTGTATTATTCGAACTGTAGAACATTTGTCAATA
>CAKNWW010348675.1:0-21190 GCA_932074435.1 Andricus kollari | reverse complement strand
GTTGTCCTTCGGAGATATAATTATTAAATTTTTGTCTCAGAGTTATTGGTTTTAAGTTGTTGGAATCTATGTACGTAACAAAAAGAAATTATTAAAAAGGAAAGTTCCTGGAATCAGTTAAAGCTACAGAGAAAATTCAATGTGAAATAAAGAACAAATAATAACATGATGAAGTACGTGTACTTTATTTTGTACTGTCTAAACCAAATAAAATATTCTAATCAAAAAATAATAGAATCTTACAGTTTTAATTTTAGTCGCATTTTGGGTTATAAATTATTACAATGTCAGGTAACTGCGTATTTCAAAACGATACGTCATTTCAGAACCTATTTTACAGGGTGACGAATGAAAATATGTGAAAACTAATTGATTACTATTTTTGAACAGGTACAGGAATAAAAAAAAGGACGTGCTGAATAAATAGTAACAAGTTGAAAGTTTCATGAAGGAGCACAATTGCACGATTTTAAAAGTTTTACATATTTTAGAAACGAACATCTTAAATATACCGATAATTCGCCTGGGGCAATACACTTAATGGTAGAGGTTTTCGAAATATGCAGCATCTGAATTGACATAATGAGCGAACCTTTTTTCAAACAATAAAACACACGCTCTCTTACAAAGTGTGAAATATCGTGAACCGCTATCTGAATAGCCGCTTTAAGTTGCTCTACATTTTGGGTTGATCGGCGTAACAAATGTCTTTAAAGAAATTTCACAAAAAAATCCGAATGGATTGAGATCTAGTGAGTAAGAAGGCCATTCTATACCACCACCTCCAAACTTGGGGTACCTTAGTCCAATAACGTGATGTCCGTATCATTTGAAAATGTATTATAAAAAATTGTGTGTGTGATGCGAGGATGCTCCATCTTGCAAAAAAAAATGATTCTTCACTAAGCCCCCTTCCTTCCCATGAGGGAGGATGTTTTGTTTGAGAATTTGATGATAACTTTCGCCAGAGAAGGTACCAGCAAAAACCACAAATACATTCTCTTGGAAGAAATATTGGTCCATATAGTGACTTTCAGAGGGTAAAGCGGTTTTGACTGAGCTACATATGGAGTTTCCCTTCCCCAAAAATAAAAATTCTGTTTATTTACGTAGCCATCTAGCCAAAAAAGTTCTTCATCGCTGAAAAGAATATTCACAAAGTCGAACAATTCATATGTACGACTATTTTCGATAAAAAGTTAATTATCAGAGTTATAGCATTTTCAAAATTAAAAAATAACAAGAGAAAATGAAAATTTCTAGCCAAACAGCGCACGATATCAAAAACAAATCGATATAAGGAAAATGTTGGTTCTTGAAAGTTCTACAAGATTATCATAACAACTTTTCAATGTTTTGCTTGAAAATTCAAATTATGGTCGCACAAAAAATTATGCCAAAAGAAAAATTCCATTATGCGGTCAAATTATGCAAGATGTGGAAAAGATGTGACTTTTTTATAAAATTGCAGCTAATCGAGTTTTTGCATTTTTCTCACTAGTTCGCCATTTAGTTTTAATTTTAATCACATTCAGACTTTTAAACTTAAAATTAAAAACGTACAAAATTATATCTATTTCGTTGAGAACTTTACGAAATACATAATTAATTATTGAAAGTTTATAATAATTATACAAGTTTAAATTAACAGCGTTTACAATTTTTAAATTTCTAATCGCAGGAATTCTCAGTTTTAATATGTGTATGTTTTTTCAAATCGCAAGCTTAAATATTTTAAAACAGTTTTGCTGAAAATGGTCCAAATTTAGTTATTAAGGAATGAATAATTTTATATTTCAATTGGGGTCTCAAATTTAAATAAAACATTAATATTTTAGTAATTTCAAGTTTAAAGTGTTAAAAATTGATTTTCCTAAAGTTTTTTGAAGATTAAAATTTTCATGATAATATTTACCATGAAAAACGAATCTCCAACAAAACAGGTTAATTTGCAAATAAATAATTTAATTTCAAACCAGATGGCTTGGTTCTCTACAAAAGTAGTTGAATTTTTAATCGAAACTATGAAATCTTCCCTCAGGAAGTTAATTTTCGAAAAAATAGTTAGATTTCCTAGCAAATTGTTGAATTTTAATGACGAAACGACGACATTTTCTACAAAACAGTTGACGGGAGACTAGCAAGCCCATACGGGATTTCTACCAGGATGTTGGTAATAGTAATGATGATATTATTAATGATAGCTCCTGATTATCTTGAATACTTGCTGACCGAGCCTGAAATTTTAAGGATGTGTCAAAAAAATATTTCTACAGAAACCTACAAATAGATTCAATACATTAGAGCAAAAATTACCTGAATATAGGGAAGAGTGTGACGAAGCCGACACTTTTTTTTAAAGTCTTTTTTCCAGCGAACAAAAAAAATGTGACCACGTATTAGGGATGGTTAGATCGAAGTTGGTTAAGTCGACACTTGACTATAATGTTTGAAGAAAGAAAAGGACACATTTTAAAAAATTTTATTATTATAGCCAACTATATTCTAGATCCAATAATATCTAATGCGTTTTGAACAAAATCTTTTTACATTCTCATCCTATAATGAGAAGGTATTAGTTTTATGTAAAATTGGACTTAGTCGGTTTTCATCAAATCTCCAAGTTTTCAGACCCCCTGAGCTAGAAAAAGCTACTTTTACCAAGGAGACTGCCTCTCTGTAGTTTGTAGTCTGTCTGTCTGTAGGCACAATAATATTCGAAAAAAGGATTAGATTGGATTGAGCTTTGGCATATTTTCTAAGCCCTAAAAAAAGGACCAGTACGGCAATTCCTAGTACTCAAAAATCTGGACAATTTATTTATTCGACTTTTTTCGAAAAAAAAGAAAACTATCAGAGACATGGCACTTTCAAAATCCAAACAATCAAACGGAAATCAAAATTTTAAGCAAAACAACTCACGATACGAAAAAAAGTCAAAAAAAGAAAAAAGTTGCTTTTTGCAAGCCCTAAAAAATTATTATAACAATTTTTGGAATTTTCTTGAAAAATCAGAAATTCCAATTTTGACCCAATGAAACATATAAAAAATAAAATGAAAAATTCCATTTTGCTTTCAGACTACGCAAGATAAGAACAAAGATGTTCAGAAAAAAATTATCCATCCGAGAAAGATCTACAAATTTGTTGTTATTTATTTCTTTATAGGACGCGTAGGTTTTGCTTTAATCGTGAAAAATGACATTACAAAATAAACAATGTGACAGGGTAAAGTTGATTTACCTGTCACTTCAAAGTGATATCCGTATTAGATGTCTTATAAAAGTTTGCATCCATCGAGACCAAGAGCGGAAGTCACTTCGGCCGGGAGCACTCGTCAGAAATTTTTCTTTTAGATTATTTACTCCGTAAATTCTGTTTTCATGTTACCTGACCTCCATCTGTCAAACCTAGATCAAAGACAACAACTACAGAAGCCAGGTACGGGTCGTCCGATCAGATGTTTACCAGGATTTGCCAAAGTGCCTATCACCAACCATAGACCAAGCATCCCACGTTCCCATGGTTACCGGCTCTAATCCAAGATGGCGGGCCTCAAACAACCCACATAATGAGTACCGTATCTGACTGCTATCTCCATTGGTCTATCAGGGTCGAGTCATCACGTCAAGGGAATGCCAGGGTTCCGGCACACTCGAATTGCTATTTCGGAACGTACAACAACCACTGGTAACTGCCTAACTATCACCATGGTTACCGCTTCCTGCCCTTAGTCAACGTTGGGCCAGTCGGATTCTCACTGGACGCCGCCATCTTTTGCCACTCTCTAACGCAATGTCACGAAGGCGTGACGTCACACGAGCAACCACGACTCTGGTGTTACTGAACCCAACTTATCAGTAACCAGGGGACGTCAGATAAACGCCATATTACCAGGGCATGTAACGTCGTGACCCTGAAACCTGAACAAATGATCGGAAACCTGGTGAACGGGAGCTCATTGGCAGTCGAATGGATTATTGAAGAAGCTGTCTGCCATGGATTGCAGCTATCATGAAGAGCTATTACCGAAAACGAAATTATGTAAAACTCGGTAATACTCGGTAACTATGTATCGTCGCGCCATTTTCAGATGTACTAGGATTAATATTGTCTTGATTACACCCGGACGCGCACATGTATGTATATTTTTATTAGCGATTAATTGTTTAAACACCGATGAAAGATTTTTCTCCGCGCATGCGCGCTTCCGTCTGGTCGAGGTTAGGTTAATTATCACACATAGAGTAACGAAAACGTTCAGGTGTAGTCTAAATCTTCTCGAGCAAGAGATTTAGGTACAAAATTATCCTTTGAATTGTTTAATTGTTTGAGCTAAATCAAAATATCGTTAAGTTAAGAATTTGGTCGGATCACATGTTACTAAATATTAGATTTTGATTTGTTTTTTATATTTTGTTCAATAATGGTAGTGAAGTACAGAAGATGCCGCGGGAATTTCGGTTGATACTTCACATTGAATCCCATCGTAATTTTGAATTTGCCGCCCTAATTCTTGTAGCTCGAGAAGTTTAGAAACTTTTAAAACTCCCTAAGTGTCGAACCCTATGATGGATTTAGGCCTAGATTTATAAGGATGCGAGAATTCCTTTTCGCCTAGGTAGATTTGCGAAGTAAAATTGTTCTTAGTATTAGTTTAGTTCACCGTCCCGCCACTAGGCGCGCTTTAGGTTGAGACTCGGTAAACGTCGATCTCCGATGTAGGTTTTAGGATTTAGTGTAGAATATCGTAGTCTTAGTCATATCTATTAGTTTTATGTTAAATATCTTGTGAATTGTCACTGAAATAGGTTATACCGTAGTCAACGACCATTTCTAGTTCATAGCTTCCCCGGTAGTTGCGCGGTTACTTGATGTTTGTGAACGCACCTGCATGCGAGCACCCTTCGAGTTCACGGTCTTGGTGCGTCGCATGAATTCTGTCACTTTCGTTTTTGGTCTCCGATCGGCAGCGTGCTGAGGAAACGCGCTAGGAGAGTGTTAAAAAAAAAAGGACTGACATATACATATATTTTCCCCCACGGATCTTGGGTTGCCGCTGTTTAATTATTCTGATTTTTTTGTGGATTTGCGAGTCGTCTGGATTTCCTTTTCTTTCCGAACAATCAGCAGGAAGAATGTCAGAGGTAAACCTTTTTTTTTTATCCCGGTAAGCGACGCAATGGAGGGTAGGAAATGCGAGAGCGTGATTTGCACCAATCCAACCATTGCCTCGCTTGACCCCTCTTTAAGTGTACTCTTTAGAATTTTCTTTATTTATTCTGCGATAAGTCGAGTCAGTGCGTAGGGTCCTCGCGTAGCTTTCAGGGTTTCGCGTCTAGTATGGCCACATGTCGGGTTCATATCGTTATCGACCTCGTGGTCGCCCTATACTCACTTCCTTGGTTTTGTTACGGTAGAATTACGCTGTTAGAGTTGTTTGTTCCTTCTTTAATCTTTTAATTTATCGTCAACAATAAAATTTTGGATTGCTTAACACACCTTTTTCTTCGAACAAATGGCCGTTGTGATTTTAAGAACCACCCCTGAGGTTCCATGTTTTCCTTTTAGCTTTCATTTTCTTTAGGTTTCAGATTGCCGGGTAGATTAAGTTCCTCATTTATCCTCCTTTTTTTTTTCTTTTAGAGTGATAACGGGCCTGGCTGGCGCCCAAAAATTAACAAAAAAGAAATTTACAAATCGATATACGTGTGCCCGCGCATATACGTATATAAATACGTATATGCCTGATCACACCGCACCATTTGTGGGTTAAATCGCCATTCGCCGAGTGGCTATAAACCAGCGCTCGCAACAAAAAATCAAATTTTCACATTCTCATTCTAATGAGAAAGTATTTGTTTCATTAAAAAAAATTTAACTATAGTTTTCTATGAATAAAACAAACACTGTTTGACCAGAAATGGAATTTTCAATTTTTTGGTAAGCATTTTCAGTAAGTTGAACCAAAACTGTTTCTTATACAATTGAGCGTTTGTCTTTGGACTTCAAAAAAGTATGTGTGTATTCTAATGAGAATGTGTTCCTCAAGGCCGATCGAGCCTGAAGTAAATAAACTTCCTTTTTAATCTAAAATAAAAATAAATTTAATATCACTTAAAACGTAGAGGTTTAGTCTATTTTATAATATTTGCAATTAAATTACTTCTTTTTATCCAAGCAAAGCAGGATGTGCGAAAATCGGAAAAAACCGAGCTCGTAGCGCGAGGTAAATATGTTATCGAAGCGCGCGATGAGAATTTGTCCGCGAACAGCTCGTCACATATCTTAAAAAAGCAATGTGAAGTTCGTAAAAGCGGTAGTGAAAATAAATGTCAAAAACTTGCATAATCGCCCCCTTATTTTTTCATTTCCTGTGTTTTCAGTACCATATTTTTGTAATGTTTCACAGAAATAATGAATAACTACTTATTAATGGCTACTTCTTTTAAATGTTTACAATTTTAGATATGTGATATTGAAACATTGTCTTATTTTGAATCCCGCATGATAAAAGCTACATATATTAGATAATGCTCCTTTCTGGTAAATTATAAATGACCATTTTGACTTTGAAATTGACAAATTTAAATTGTTTTAATTTTTGTTTAAACGATTCGACTTTTGTAACAGGGTTTGCTGAAATTCTTAATTGAATTTCGTAACTTTTCTTTGGTATTACTTCTAAAGTGAATAAGCGAAGGTTAAGCATACTCAACATGCAAATATATCTTGTTTTTTTCACTTTATAGTGATGTGGCTTGTTTACAAGTTTTACGATATCACCTTCTGGCTGCGCGATGTATACTCTATGGCTTCTTAGATTCTTTAATTAAAGTTAAAAATGAGTAATTAGTTACATTTTTCAGTGCTAGGTCTAGATAGTTCACAGGTACATATTTTTTTGAGCCAGAAGAAAACCGAAATTGACAAGGAATTTTTTTGTAGAATTTTAGCGGTCATCCTGAAATATTTTGCAATATATATTTTTCTCTTCAGGTATTAAAAAAATAATTGTACAAAAATAGTCGTAATAAATGATAAACCGAAAACTTATTTTCGTGTATACTTTTAAGAAATTTTGATTTCAACCGTGTTTTTTGACACATGGACTACATAATTATACCTTAATCTTGAATTGACCTTGACCCTGACCTGATGACACCAAATGGGCAACGGATTTGAATTCAGCTACCCCAAAAACCTATAGATACCCTGACTTGATTGGTTAGCGACGAATATTGTAAGTTTCACCTCGAACTGACCTTGACCCTGACCTGATGGGACCAAACGGTCAACGGATTTGAATTCAGCGACCGCGAAAATATAAGACCCACCTAGTCTGGTCCGTGTTGCAAGGTCTTAGATTTTGTGGTCCTGTGTAATCAATAGTCACTCAAATTCAATTTATAAGGTAAAAATATGAAATCAAAGTAATCGAACGTGTCTTCAAGTCACGTGATGACAGACAGCATTTTTTAGAAGTCAGCGATTCCCAATAAAGCTTCCTTCCAAGGCTTCGTTCGAAATTGTCGCTTGACGACGAACATCCAATCAAAATTTGCAATGCTTGCGAAAATTCCCTACCTCACCTACGCATTCCTACCTTCGATTCGCGCACACTCAACATTCTCATTGCAGTTCTTTGCTACTTCTTGTACCGACTAGAAGTACTAAGAAATCCGGGGAAAAAACACGGTTTCTTATGCTCGTCTGCACTCGGCGCGTAACTGAGCTGGGCCGCGACGTCAATAATAATTGAAGTTAGTCATCGGTCAGAAACGAAGCTTTCAAATAATAAACCGACCTGAACACCTATTTTTGATAACATATTAATGGACGTCACCCTTCAAACGGCACCAACGGAACAACGTTTCTATAAAATGCGGACGCAACGGACGGCATCAAATGACAGCATCATCGGACCTTATTTGACAAATTTAATGGGCTCACCCAGAAAGATCTACATAAGTTCGTAAAATACCTTCGGATCTCCAGCGGACAGAAGACAGAACGCGAATCTAAGTGACATAACAACGTATAGACGTGTAGCCATTTACATTGAAAACCAGCAGCGATCTGCAATTCAGCTTAGTACGCCCAGGAAGAAAAAGGCGAATCGGGCCCAGTGCAGTTCTCCACGAAGTGCGATGGTCCAGGGAAAGTTGTAAACCTGACAAGTTACAGCCTATCCCAAAAAAGATAAATCTAATCCTTACCCGCTCCTTCCTTCTCTCTGGCGAATACAGTGTGGCGGAGGCTATAAGTTAGGGTAAGTCGAATATGAAATCACTTTGGTTTTCTTGATTCCTTTGGAATTTTACAACCTTCACTTCTTATTGTCAAATATAAACCCTGACATGCTCCGCTCGATATACAACTTTATAAGTACATGCTAAAAATGGAAGCTTTCACTCTATTCGAATAGTACACTGCCCGAACTCAACGAGTATGACCTAACAACCTATTGTACATACGATATTATAAATTTTCTTTCATTTTGATATTAGCTTAATTTCATTGATTTTTGTAATAGTGGCCTTCCCTTGCCACAGAATCTTGTATTCTTTGATGCAATAAATATACATACATACATACATGCACACAAACATACATACATTAGAATAAAAACTACATTCAGTGCGTCAGTTATTTAAAAGCAAACACTTTTCACCATTGAGATTGAACGGTAATAGGGAAGCCGAAAGATGCCATAATATGGTAATCACGATCCCACAAATTGGAACAAATCAATAAAATTAATTTGGCAGCTCGAACCGCCGGTATATTATAGTAATTAGAGGTCTTTCACAGGTTTTTAATATTAAAAATCATATTCCCTTACGTAAAAGTTGGTTATTTGCATTGACATAAAGTTGTCAAAAATAGCAATTCAAATGAAAATTCCAAGGAAAAAGTACAATGATGTTGTAATATTTTAATTTTCTTTTGATCCAGCTTCAGCATATAAGGATTATTATGTTTATTTTTACAATTTTTTCATTCAATTAATTATACACATTCTCCAGTAAACCGCGATTTGCAACAGCTTTCATAAAAGGTTGTGGCAAGATTGGATAATATCTGCCTTACATGAAATTCCTTCATTTCATCTGATGTCATATTCTTAACATCACCGTTTATCATATTTATTTTAATTCTCATATGATTTCTATCGGTCTTGTATATTTCACAAAGAACCTAGTGTACTCCAGAATTGGCAAAACGTCACCATTGGATGTTGATAACACAATATATTACTGGTTTGACGTAATACAAATTTACCATTTCCTACAAGCACTCGAATTTCTTTATCTTCGGGAAAACAGTATCTTCGAAACTTGAATTGCCGTCTATATTCAAGTTGTCCAAGTGCATATCCTAGTACTTCATGAGAAGGAGCTATGACCGGAAGAGAACTGGACCTGGCATGAACTGGAGACTACTGAGGAGAAGTCCGGGAAGGTGCATTTTGTCTGGCACAAGAAGAAGACTGAGGATAGCCTTTACCATTGCGATTCGCTTCGGACTCTAGTGAATCGTAATTTGAAAAATCGTTAATAAAACTGTTTGGGAAGATTGGGTGATTTTTGCCTACTGGGCAACACCTTATTTCACCTGCAGTCAAATTATCAACTGCGCCGCTTATTATATTTATTTTTATTCGCCAATTATTTTCATCTGCTCTATATATTCCATGAAGTGTTCCACTATAATCCAATATTGCAACAACGTCACCACTGGATGTTGATAATACAATATATTCTTGGTTTGGCCCAAGCACATAGTTCGTATGATCTATTCGCATTTGAATGGGTTCATAGGCAGGAAAAACGTATCTTCGAAATTCAAATCGCTGATTCTGGTTGGTGCAAGGAATAAGTCGAACATAGCCAAGTTGTTCTGCTGTACATCCAAGTACTTGAACAGAAAAAGGCGTTCCCTTACCGGACCTGGGTGTGGCATGAAGATGAGGCTTTTGAAGTGAAGTCCGTTCAGGTGAATTTTGTCTGTCAGCAGAAGAAGAATTAGGGTTCCGTTCGCTATCAGTATTCCATCTAGACTGTAATGAATCGTGATTTGCTGAAGCTTTAATAAAATTGTAAGGGAAGATTGGGCGACGTTCGCCTACTAGAAAATATCGCAGTTCATCTGGGGTCAACATATAAACTCTGCCGCTTATCATATTTACTTTAATTCTCGATTTAGCATTATTTGTCGAATATATTGCACGAAGAAACCCGCTATGTTCTAATATTGCAAAAATGTCACCATTGGATGCAGATACTACAATATGTTCATGGGCTGGAATGGGAATATAGCTTTTTTCTTCTGTTCGCAATCTGATTTGTTTACCAGCAGGAAAAACGTATCTTCGAAATTCGAATCGTAGGTTCTGATTTCTGCGGGGAATAAGCCGAATGTATCCAAGTTGTCCAAGTGCATACCCAAGTACGTTAGGTAAAGGCGGCCACCCAGGAGGTGACCGGATTTCGGAATAAAGAGGAGGCTCCTGAGAAGAAGTCGGGCCAGGTGAATGTTGTCTGCCAGAAGAAGAAGAACCAGGGTTGCGCTCGCTATTAGGATTCCATTCGGACTGTAGAGTATCGATATTTGCTGAAGCTTGAAAGAAATTTTCTGGGAATATTGGGTAATTCTGGCCCACTGGAACATCTCGCACTTCATCTCGGGTCAAATTATAAACATTTCCGCTTATCATATTCACTTTAATTCTCGCTTTAGCTCTATGTGTCGGATATATTCCACGAAGAAACCCGCTATAATCTAATATTGCAAAAATGTCACCATTGGATGCTGATAGTACAATCTGTTCTTGGTTTGGCACAGGAATATATTTATTCCATTCTGGTCGCAATCTAATTGAATAACTATTAGGAAAAACGTATCTTCGAAATTCGAATCGTTGATTCTGATTTGTGCGAGAAATAAGCCGAATGTATCCAAGTTGTCCAAGTGCGTATCCAAGCACTTTAGGAGAAGGAGGCCTACCAGTAGGCGATCTGTTCCTGTCACTAAGAGGATGCTCCTCAGGAGCCTGAATTATACGACGAGAACGAGAAGATTTACAGTGAACCGGGCGGGGAGTATCAAGGCAATCTCTGCTTGACTGCGAACTTAACTCTGCGAAAAGAAATAGAGGATTCAGGTTTCTTGTTAAACAAACTGTAAAAAGAGCTTAATACTTTATTCTCGTTTTTGGTATAAAATTCTTTAAAATCAAGAGAGAAGGATTCTGTAAAGAAAAGTTGTGCCATAAAAATGTTAGGTTAAAAATGGTTGAGGCTCACTGTGTTTGTATTTAATGCAACTCATTGTTTTGTTTTCATTTTTGGAATGTATTCTAAATATGTTAAAAATCACCTGATGTTCTTATAAACTTAATGGAATTCTTTTAAATTGAAAAGAACATAAGTCCGATTATTAGTGCACGTTATTCACTTCCAGATCATTTCATTACCAACATGTTTCTCCCTTGAATGCAATTTCAACTCTTTGTTTGTTAGACCAACTGTTTAATAAAAAACAAAAAAATTAATTTTTTTATGTTCTACTATCAGGCCGAAACTGGATCCTCATGAGTTCAAAATGATCTTGCTTTTCTAAATTGAGCTTTTCAGTTTGATATTTCAACTACCCTGGAATAAATTCGTCTTTGAAGGTTAAACATTTAACTATTTGGTTAAAAATGCGATTGTATTGCTAAAAAGTAATTGTTCCGTTTTAAGCTTAGTATTATAGGATGCATAAGGGGGAAGAGGTGGCATATTATTGATACATGTATGTTTTCAATGAGAGCCGTAGGAGCCGACGTTAAGAGCTGCTTTTCAGGTTCATTGGCATGTAATGGCCATTATATCCTGATGACGTCCGGGACGAGGAATATCGAGACTGACTCGCTTTCGCCTCGTTTATTTCTCGGTTCCGTCTCGTTTTCTCGGGCCTATTTCTCGGTTTTTCTCGTCTCATTCGTCCTCATTCCATCTCATCCTTCCTCTTTCTATCATCAGTTTTTCCGAGGAATGCGATAAATGTGCGCTGGTGAAACGACAACTTACGGGAGCATCGTTTTGCCACTCTGACGCGCTAATGCTGTTTAGCGTTCTTTAATGAATAAGCAAAGTCGAAATATCATTACACATTGTACTTTTTTGTCCATTACTGATAAATTTGATATCAAACACGAGTATGTTACGATTTTTTCAAAGAGTTAACTTCACTCTGTTTGAATGTTATTTTTTTCTCATTAAAAATTGATTTTGCCAATGATAACAATAGAATGTATGAAAGAGAAAGGTAAAAAGATTGGTATATTTTTAAGTCATTTGGAGTTTACAGAATTCAGCGCTAATTTAATTTTTCATATTTCAAAGTAGAATTTTCAAATATTGTGGTGCCTAATGTCTACTTTTCTGAAACAGAATATAATTGTCGGGACATTTAAAAAATCGCAAGTGCATTTCTACTTGAATCACTTTGGCTACTACATATTGTTAGGATATTATGTGATTCGAGTGTATAATAATTAATAAATAAGTCAGAAATAAGACTCATGTAAGCTCATATAATCAGCACACAATCGATTTTATAATTCACCTCTATGAAATACATGTATGTATATTTGAATATTCATGCATGTATATTTGTATATCCATGTATGTAACAAAATTTCATAATTCGGAAACGCCTTTGCACTGAAAAGTTTCTTTCGGTTCCCTCATGACATGCTAGGCGAGCGGTACATCCCTAAAAAGACGTACAAAAAAAACGAGTTGACCAACCAGATATTTTCGCCAGGATGAAACCTTTTCTAATCGATAATTTGAAAAATTCAGCGACTCGTCATTTTAAATGATCTGATATTCTCAAATTTTTCGGAAGTACGTGTTAAACATGAGAAAACTTTTCTAGGCTGAAAAAGATTATGTGCGGAGCTCCTAGCCTTTTTTCATTTTCAGGTGTTCATACAAAAATTAATTTTTCCTACAGAAACTAGAAAAAGCCTGATTTTTAAAATGAATAGATTTTTTATACATTAAAGGCATTTCTGAAATTCACGAAGATTTCTAAATATTTAAAGATTTCACTAAGATTTTAAATATTGTAATATTTTCAAATTATTACAAAAGATTTGAAAAATATTTTACAAGTATTTCAAAGAATTCATAAACTTTTTTCAAGATTTCGAACAATTTCACAAAGACTTCAAAGATTTTCTTAAAATTTCACGAGATTCCAAAAGATTTCTCAGAAATTTCAAGATTTTACGTAGATTTTGCGTACTTTAAAAGAGTTGAAGTAATTCGAAAAGCAAAATACTAATAGAGTAAAGTTAAATCTTCGAAAAAGTCGTAACACAGTCGTGCTTGATACCAAATGAATCAGTAATGGAAAAACATGTAAAATATGGAATCAGATTTCGACTTTAAGTAATCTTTGAAGGACGCTCATTAGCATTAGCGCGTCAGAGTGGCAAAAGAAAGCTCCGGCGAGCTGTCCGCTCTTCTATCGCTCATATGTCGCATTCCTCGGAAAACCCAAGGCGAGGCACGAGAAAGGACGCCACGAGACGAGGAAAAATGAGACATGGAATACCGAGACAGCCGGCATGTCTCGATTCGTCCCGTCTCGTTCTTCGGGATTTCTCTCTCAGCGGCAACACTACTATGACGTCATAATTTTTGACTATATAAATATAGAAATGGCTATAGTATGAATATAAGCTGGAAAGGGGGACTTTATGTTAGCTCCACAGGCCTGGGAAATGGCCGTATTCATGCATGTATTACATAAAATATAATAAAAATGATAGGTATATTATATTAGTATATTCACCAATAAAATGAAAGCTGACCGCCAGGGTGAAAACGAAACTACAGACCATCCTCATTTTCGCAACGTAGAGGAAAAACTGATTAATGCTTCAGTGAATAAGTGGGTCAACAAATGTAACTAAAGAATATTCTATTGCATCATCAGACTACAAATATATACGTAAGTAGTCGTTATCTCACATATATGTGAGATAACGACGTTATTAGGTTCAAGATTGTACTTCGGAGATATAATTATTAAATTTTTATCTGCAACGTTTTGGTTTTAATTGGTGATAAACTATGTATGTAACAAACAAAATTGTTAAGAAGGAAAGTTTCTTGAATAATATAAAACTATAAAGAAATGTAAATGTGAAATAAAGAACAAACAATAAGATGATCAAATACGTGTACTATATTTTGTACACTCCAAATCAAATCAAATATTCTAACCAAAAAATAATAAAATCTTACAGTCTTCAAGGTTTTTACGATTAATTATAAAAAAGCATACACGCAATAAGTCTGAGTAAAGGACAATGACCTTCTGGAACACATGAGATTTAAAAAGAAGCGTACCTTAGCTTACTTTTAAAATAAAACAACAAACACTTCATTTTAGTGAATATCCTAGCCAAACATAAAAAATGAATTTTATTACAAAAACTGCTGGCAGTACGTAAACCTATTGAAATGAAAAATCTTCGGAAAATGGTACTGGGCTAGGATCGTATGACTTTTTCGACTTATTTGAAAGAAATCGACTTTTTGAAGGTTACAGTTGAAATACTTTATCAAAAATTAATTTTATAGATTGAAGATCCACATGTTCAGTTGAAAATCAATCATTTTTGGTTAACAGTTTAACAATTTTATTCTAAATTTATATATTTCGTTTTAAATTGCCCTTTTTTGGTAGTAAACTAATCCATGAAGTGTGCAGAAAATTCTAGTTTTTTCGAAACTCTGACACTATGTGTGTCGATAAGTATTTAGTATTTTTTTATTTTAGAACTGATACCCTAAGAATCGTTATGGATAGTTGTTTTTGAGATCGATTTCGTTGAGACAAGAAATTACTGATTAATAAGTGACATAGTGAAAGCGATTCAATGATTCAATGATTCAATGATTTACTGAAGAAAATATTCTTTTTAAAAAAGAATAATTGTTTCAACAATTTTAAATCTAATAAATATTTCGAAGGCGTTATAAACATTAATAGATGATAAAATTCCAGTTTCTAAATTTTAAATTAATGTAAATTTCTATAATAAAACGATTACTTCGGCCGAATATAATAAATTTTGAAGAACAAGACAAAAATCTGCCTCAGTCCGGATTTGAACTGAAGTAATAAAACGTGTGCGGGGAATAAGCCGAACATGTTCAAGTTGTTCGAGTGCATACCCGATTCACTTTTAGTTAATTTTAGTCACATTTTGGGATAGAAATCATTACAATGTCAAGGAACTGCGTATTTAAAAACGTTACGTGATTTCAAATCCTATTTTACATGGCGACGAATGAAAAGATGTGAAAACTAATTGATTACTATTTTCGAACAGGCACAAGAATAAAAAAAAAACAAATGATGATTAAATAGTGGAAACTTCAAAGTTTCATTAAGAAGAATTTTAAAGTTTTGTATATTTTAGAGACGAGCATCTTAAACATACCGATAAATCGTCTGGGGCAATACACTTAATGGTATGGGATTTCGAAATATGCTATATCTGAACTAGCACAATAAGCAAACCTTTTTCAAGACAATAAAATACACTCTTTCTTACAGTATCAGAAATATCTTGAAACGCTATCTGAATAGCTGCTTTAAGTTGCTCTACGGTTTGGGATGATCGGCGTAACAAATTTCTTTAAAGAAATTTAACAAAAAAAGTCGCATGGATTGAGATCTGGTAAGTAAGGAGGCCATTTTATACCACCACCTAGAAATTTGGGTTAGAATCACTATTTTATATTGAATAAAATAATGATTCTTTACTAAACCCCTTTCCTTTTCATGAAGGAAGAAGTTTTGTTTGAGAAGTTGCTGATAACTATCTCCAGAGACGCTACCGTTAAAAACAGCAAATAAATTCCCTTGGAAAAAACATTTGCCCATACAGTGACTTTCATAGGGTAAAGCGGCTTTGAATGGGCTACATATGGATTTTTCTTTCCCGAAAAATGAGAATTTTGTTTATATACGTAGCCATTTTGACAATAATGTGCTCCATCGCTGAAAACAATGTAGTTCTCGCAAAGTCGAACAATTTATCTTTACGACTTTTTTCGATAGAAAGTAAATTATCAGTGTTATAGCATTTAACAGTTTTATAAAACAACAGAAAATGAACATTTTTAGCCAAACAGCGCACGACATGAAAAAAGTCGACATAAGAGAAACGTTGATTCTTGAGGGTTCTACAATATTATCATAACAACTTTTCATTTTTTTTTAAATTCCATCTTGCGGTCAAACTATGCAAGATACGAAAAAATATGCAGAGAAGAAAGTTATCCGCCCAAAAAAGACCTACTAATTCATTAATAATCACTTTTTGATTTGACGGTAGTTCTTAATTCATTCGTAAAACACGACACTAAAAATAAAGAAATCAAGTTTTGGTTTATAATAAGCATACAAGTTTGAATTAATAGCGTTTAATATTTGAAAATTTCTACTCGCAGGAATTCTCAGTTTTAAAATGTTTTTTTTCTTCAATTGGAGTCTCAAATTTAAATAAAACATTAATATTTTAGTAATTTCAACTTTAGAGTGTTAAAAATTAATGTTCCTAAAGTTTTCTGAAGATTCAAATTGTGAAATTATTCAATTTTCTTATAAAATTAATTAATTTACATGAAATGAAAGTATTAGGTAAAGTCTCTTTTCTCATTTTGTTTAGTTTAATATAGTATAATAAATTCATGGACCGGATTTAAATTGGATGTGCTTTTTGTGAGTTATGTTTATTTGTACGCTTTGATGAGGGTAAAGAAATAATAATAAATCTGCAATAATGGTCAAATTTACACATCATTATCGGTATAATTTATTACATTATTTTCTGGAGCAGTGTAACCAAATTGTTTTTCCGCTTTTCTTCGAATAACGTAGACCTTAGAATAACTTAGCCTAGGCTAAATAAAAATCCGGGACAATTTTTTAAAATATAGGAAAAAGAGAGATTCTTTGTTATCTGCAATCTTTTTATGGATTTTTTATTCATTTAGGAAGTAGTAAAGTTCTTCTTAAATATTCGTTTTACAAATTAAAATTGAATTAAATAAAATTCTATTCAATTTAATTAAGATTTCCTCCATAATATTAAATATAAAGATGGTTGATTAAAATTCGTTGAAAATTAAACAAATATGTTCGGCGAATGTAGATTGATAGCGTGAATAATTCAATGTCATAATTTTGACGAACAATAACTTGAAGAAAAACTTTGCTCGAGGTGACGTAATCAACTTCTAGTTGCTTTGATAAAGCTGAAAGTCTTACACAATTGCCTTCTTTTATCAAACATATATATATATATATATCTCAATATAAACCTTTTTGTACGAAATTTGAACTTATTCATATACATATATAATATATATTCCTTCTAAGTAAACAAATTTATTATGTTGTTTGCCCCTCAAGCTACAAATCAAGGCAGATTTATGTCTATACACCTTCGATAAACTTCACCTTTAACTAAAATCTTACATCAATCAGAGATATCATCTCATAAATTTAATATCGTCTGAAATTGTTTTTTCGTGTTGGATCGGGTGCAAATTGTGATTCTTTTGAAAAATTTCCTGTTCCAAATCAGAGTCATAATTCTGTTAAAAAGAAAATATAGTTGAATTTGCATGTAACAAAGAAAAAATTTTCAACCAAAAATGAAATAGCTACATTTTCAGATGTAAAAAATAATAATATTTACCATGAAAAACGAATTTCCAACAAAATAGGTTAACTTTCAAATAAATAATTTAATTTCAAACCAGATAGCTTGATTTTCTATCAAAGTAGTTGAATTTTCAATCAAAAATATGAAATTTTCCTTCAAGAAATTAATTTCTAAATCGTTTAACCAGGTCGAGTTTTCAACCGATCCTTTTCATTTTCTCATTTTTATTTTAAATTTAAGGTTTATCATATTTTTTAACCTAGATTTGAAATTGAAATTCTTTAGTGAGAAGTAAAATGGGTTGGTTAATTTTTTTATATAGTGGGTCGTAGTACTTTTATATTACTAGATAAGGGTGATTATCAAAAAGTGAACCAGTTGGCACAAATAGATTTTTGGAAACGACGATGTTTTCAAGTTTTAATTTAATTTTGAGCCAGCTTCAGGCTGCACGGATTATTATGTTTCGTTTTAAAAATTGTTCATTCAATTAATTATACACACTCTCCAGTGAATCGAAATTTGCAACAACTTGCATAAAAAGTGTGGGAAGATTGGGTAATATCTTCATTTAATGTCATATTCTTAACATCACCGTTTATCATATTTATTTTGATCCCTAAATGAATTTTATATGTCTTATATATTTCACGAAGAAGCCAGTATACTCCAGTATTGCAAAAACGTCACCATTGGATGTTGATAACACAATATATTCTTGGTTTGACGTGATAAAAATTTACCATTTCCTACAAGAATTTGAATTTCTTTCTCGGCAGAAAAATATTGCCAGCTCTAATTTGGCTCGAAAATAAGCCGAATATATCCAAGTTGTCCAAGTGCATATCCTAGTACGTCAAGAAAAGGAGTCCTGTCCGAAGGAGGAATGGACCTGGCATGAAGATAATAAAACTTGTTGGGAAGACTGGGTGATTTTTTCCTACTGGACAATACCTTATTTTATATATATTCATCTGTTTTATATATTCCATGAAGAGTCCCACTATAATCTAATATTGCAAAAACGTCACCACTGGCTGTTGATAATACAATATATTCTTGGTTTGGCCCAAGCACATAGTTCGTATCATCTATTCGCATTTGAGTGGGTTTATAGGCAGGAAAAACGTATCTTCGAAATTCAAATCGCTGATTCTGGTTTGTGCACGGAATAAGCCGAACATAGCCAAGTTGTTCTATTGCACATCCAAGTACTTGAAAAGAGAAAGGACTTGCCGGAGAGGACCTGGATCTCGCACGAAGAGGAGGCTCCTCAGGTGAAGTCCGTTCAAGTGAATGTTGTCTGTCAGAAGAAGAAGAGCCATGGTTACGCTCGCTATTAGTATTCCATTCAGACTGTAATGAATCGTGATTTGCTAAAGCTTTAATAAAATTGTAAGGGAAGATTGGGCGACGTTCGCCTACTATAAAATATCGCAGTTCATCTGGGGTGAAAATATAAATTGCACCGCTTATCATATTTACTTTAATTCTCTATATAGCAGTATTTGTCGAATATATTCCATGGAGGAACCCGCTATGCTCTAATATTGCAAAAATATCACCATTGGATGCTGATACTACAATATGTTTTTGGGCTGGAATAGGATGATAGCTTTTTTCTTCTGTCCGGTATCTAATTAGTTTACCAGCAGGAAAAACGTATCTTCGAAATTCAAATCGTAGGTTCTGATTTTTGCGGGGAATAAGCCGAATGTATCCAAGTTGTCCAAGTGAATACCCAAGTACTTTAGATGAAGGCGGCCACCCAGGAGGCATTCTGGGTTTGGAATGAAGAGGAGGCTCGTGTGGAGAAGTGCGGTGAGGTGAACGTTGTCTGCCAGAAGAAGAAGAACCAGGGTTGCGTTCGCTATTAGGATTCCATTCGGACTGTAGTGAGTCCTTATTTGCTGAAGCTTTAGTGAAATTTTTTGGGAAGATTGGGTGTCTTTCGCCCACAGGATAATCTCGGATTTCATCTCGAGTCAAATGATCAACATTTCCGCTTATCATATTCACTTTAATTCTCGATTTATTTCCACGTGTCCTATATATTCCACAAAGGACCCCGCTATACTCTAGTATTGCAAAAATGTCACCATTGGATGCTGATAATACAATGTGTTCTTGGTTTGGCACGGGAATATATTTATTTCTGTCTCGTCGCAATCTAATGGGATAACCATTAGGAAATACGTATCTTCGAAATTCGAATTGTTGATTCTGATTTCTGCGGGGAATAAGCCGAATGTATCCAAGTTGTCCAAATGTGTATCCAAGTACTTTAGGAGAAAGAGGCCTACCAGGAGGCGAACTGTCCCTGGCACGAACTGGATGTTCCTCACGAGCCTCAAGTATACGATGAGAAGGCGAAGAGAGACTTTGAACCGGGCGGGGAGTGTCAAGGCAATCTCTGCTTGACTGGGAACATAATTCTGTGAAAATAAATAGAGGATTGATGTTTGTTGTTAAACAAACTTCAACAGTGAGCTTAATACTTTATTCTCGTTTTTGGTATAAAATACTTTAAAATCGTAAGTAAATGATTCTGTAAAGAAAAGTTGTGCCATAAAAATGTTAGATTGTAAATGGTTGAGGCTCACTGAGTTTGAATTTATCAAAACTCATTGTTTTGTTTTCATTTTTGGAATTTTTTCTCAATGCGTTAAAAATCGCCTGGCCTTCTTCGAAACTTAATGGAATTCTTTATAATTCAACAGAACATAGTTCTGATTATTAATGCACGTTAGTCACTTCCAGATGATTTCAGTAGCAAAATTTTTCTCCGTTGATTGCAATTTCAACTCTGTTTGTAAGACCAAATGTTTGGTGAAAAACCAAAAAATTAATTTTATTATTTTCTACTATCTGGCCGCAGCTACATCTTCATTAGTTGAAAATGATCTTGTTGTTTTGAAATGAACTTTTCAGTATTATATTTCAACTATCCTCGAACAATTTCGTCTTTGCAGGTTGAAAATTCAACTATTTGGTTAAAAATTCGATTGCATTGCTAAAAAGTAATTTCTTTGTTTTTAGCTTAGTAGTATATTATGCACGAATGGGAGCATAGAAACATTATTGATACATGTTTGTTTTCCGTGAGAGCCATAGGAGACGACCTTAAGATGCGGATACGAGAAATATCGAGCCTGGCTTGCTTTCGCCTCGTTCATTGCTCGGTTCCGTCTCGTTTTCTCGGGCCTATTCATCGGTTTCTCTTGTCACATTCTTCCTCATCCCTCTTACGCTTCCTCTTTCTCGCTATTGTTTTTCCGAGGAATGTGACAGATGTGCGCTCGTGGAGCGGACTGCTTGTTATGCAGATTAAAAAACAAAAATAGAATTTATGTTTTTTCCAAAACTGCGATTAAATACTTATTTTCTTTTATTTCAACTTCCCCAACCGCAAGATACTAATTAATATTCAAGCATTTTAAA
>CAKNWW010348666.1:0-26510 GCA_932074435.1 Andricus kollari | reverse complement strand
ACGCACAGGCATAATGATATGGCGGGAATTATACATCAACAGCTTGCCCTAAATCTAGGACTCTTAACAAAATGGATGCCTTTCTATAGATACATACCAATGTCCGTTTTAGAAAACGAAGATTACATCTTATATTGGGATGTTACTATCCAGACGGATCATTACATCGGAGCCAATCGGCCGGACATCGTCATGCGAGAAAAAAAGGTGGAAAAGTATACATCATCGACATTGCTTGCCCACTTAACCGAAACTTGCAGGCAACCTACACAACCAAGATCCACAAGTATAGCGAGCTAAGGCATGAAGTAAAGACAATATGGAGGAATGTGAAACATGCATCTATTCATCCTATTGTGATATCGGCTACAGGCAATGTGCACGCAAGATGCACTGAGCATCTTGAACTTTTAGGAGTCAGTAGGGTACTGGCAGCAGTTCAGAAGGCAGATTTATTAAACACATGTCGCATTGTAAGAAACTTTCTGGACCATCAGGAAGCAAGCGACTGAAAACCTATCAAGTGATACATGGTAGCTCTAAGAAAGCATCCAGAGGCGACTGTCGTCACCTCCAACATTCACGGCAGCTGTGTAAGCATAACAGTGGTAATAGAGGAACTGCAAACTACACCATGCTCCTAATTTTGTACCTACAAGATCATCACAAATGGGTTCATCCATCGTATTAAATAAAATAATTATATCATCATCTCATCAGTCACTTTACTTAGTCCGTGGCTACGATGGAAAACCGGGTTCTTCTTAACCCGAGAACAAGTTTGAAAAAAAAAATGTAATAGGGGGCAACCCACCAGAGGCGGTGCGAACTAAAGATAACGGTGAGACAATCTTGTTGAAAACGTAGAAGTGCAGCTGAAGGAACTCTTCGTGAGGAGGAAGCAACGTTACGGAGCACAAAGAAGGAGACACCGCAATGCGCGTCACGAAAACAGCAGCCCAGGCATCCACAGGGGGCAGTGGCTGCGGAAACTTTACCTGGAGCAACTCCTCAGGCTACACATGTTGGCAAGAGGAAGAAGGGCTCCAGAAAACTCCCCCAAATAGGGAGTTGAAACGGCAGAAGGCTCTGGAAACACAGGGCCTTACTTTCGCGCAGATGGCGAACAGCACCTTGGTGAAGGTTGTCGTGGCGTCGGGTTATCCTGAGAACTGTCTAACTCTCGCGCGTTCGGACAGGATGAAGGATGAAATCTCTAAAGGTATTGACGCATTACCCCGTGAGGGGCGCGCCCCCAAATTCAATGACATCTTCATCAGGTTGGGGGCCCATCGTAGTGGAGGCCGCAGACATTTGTTCGCGAGACTGGATAGTGGAAAACCCGCCAACGCTTAGGCTTAAAGAGGGCCTAAACTTGGAAGGCAAAGGGAAGGAGTGTCTGCAGAGGTACCGTAGAGTGACCGTACTGATTTCTGACACCCCCGAGAGTCCGGCGGTCGTTCTGAGGCGCCTGAGCTTTCAGATCCTGTCTCTGCGAACTGATTCATGGAGGGTTTATTTCGACTGGTCGGTCTCCTGGGAGGGAGGGTTACACTGCTGCAAAATATTTCCGACCAATCAGCCTAACGTCTTTTATCCTGAAGACGTTGGAGAAGCTGGTCGAGAGATATATCAGGGATGAGGTGCTCTTGGCCTTCCCGCTGCATAGAGGGCAGCATGCTTTTCAGGCAGGCTGCTAGGTACAAACTGCGCTTCATGCGGCTGTGGCAAAATTGGAGCAGCAGTTGAAACAAAAGGGGTATTCTGTATGCGCTTTCTTGTATATAGAGGGTGCTTTGAGCAATACTCCTCCAAAAGTCATATGCAGAGAGGCTCTGAGATGTGGCGTGCCGGAAAGCTTGTACGCTGGATATGAAGCATGCCGCGTCGCAGAAGACTCGATACCAGATATGGTGAGCGCCTTGTAACGGGAACATTTCCGCGGGGATGCCCACAGGGGGTTGTCCTGTAGCCCCCCCTGTGGTGCATTGTTGTGGACGGTCTCCATCGAAGGCTAAATAAAGAGGGGTAGTATGCTCAGGGATATGCGGATGACTTTATAATCCTAGTCAGGGGGACTCATCTCTGGAGACGCTGATGGGTCTTATGAGGTCGGCGCTGCGCATTGTTGAGCTCTGGTGCAATAACTCAGGGCTCTCGGTAAATCCTAAAAAGACCAACCTGGTCATTTCTACGAAAAACTATGAAATTCCAAAAGTTGACGCTCCGGTATTTTGCGGTGGGAAGCTGACGTTTTCAGATTCGGTTATATATCTGGGAGTAATCCTAGGTAGCAAGCTGAGCTGGGCAAAGCACCTGGAGACCCAATGCAGGAAGTTTGTCATGACTTTTTGGATGAGCAGGAGAGTCTTTGAGTTGACATGGGGTCTAGGGCCTAAAATGCTTGCATGGCTCTACTCTGCTGTCCTAAAACCTAGGCTCCTACACGCGGCCGTGGTCTGGTGGCCATGGGCGGAACTCAAAACAATGCAGGACAGACTGCGAAGATTACAAACTCTAGCATTTAGGGGGTTGACTGGAGCAGTGAGGACTACGCCCAGAGCGGCGATAGGATTCATGCTCTGCGAAGAACTCCTACATGTTGCGATAATCGCTAGAGCGGCACACGCGATGGGCCGCCTCGCAAGAGCAAATAGATGGACTCGGGGGGCTAGGCACACTAGGCTCCCGAGTGATATCAGTGCATTGCTGATTCTACAGAGGAGGCAAGATAAAATAACAAAACGGTTCAACTATGCCAAAGCTTTCCGTGTCTGTATCCCAAGTAGGGATCTGTGGAAAGCAAATGGTAACCCGTTCATCCAAGGGAAAATCTGGTATACAGATGGCTCCAGGGGCGAGGGAGGGTCAGGAGCAGGAATTTATGACAGAAAGAGAGGGAAAGGAATAGGGATACCGCTTGGTCGACATGCTACTGTCTTTTAGGCGGAGGTCCTGGCCGTCTTTCGCACTGCTGAAACACTAATAGAAGGAAACACTGCTGGCAGACAGATTACGATCTGTTCCGACAGCCAAGCGACACTAACTGCAATAGGGAAACCAGACATAACATCAGAACTGGTTTTGGGAATGCAAAAAGGCATTAAACTAACTTGCAGAAAGAAACAATGTGGCTCTCATATGGGCCCCTGGTCACACAGGGATCAAGGGCAACGAAAAGGCGGACCAATTGGCAAAACGTGGCGAAGCAAGTACCAGAACCGGTACTGGGAATTGCGTCTTTCTGTATCGGTTTGGCCATTAAAACCTGGATCCGAACAAAACACCGGGAATACTGGGAAGAAATCCAGGGTTGCCATCAGGCGAAATCCATCCTGGGTTATACCCATAGAATGGACAGAGCCAGGGAAATCCTGGGTTTACCCAAGAAAGATATAAGATATATTTGACATATTTAAAAAAATCAAAAATCTTTTCGAATTTTCTCGAGAATCTTAGGAAAATTATGTTTATATATCCTCAGAAATAATTAAACAAATGAACTTGGAATATAAACATTTATTTGAAATTTTAATTTTATATTAACAATTACTGTTCCCTTCAAACCAAAGAACCGCAGGAGTGTATAGAGATAGTAAATATAAAATATGAGGTGCTAAAAATTTTCCCTTAACAACAATTTATCGATCTATTAATTTCTTCAAAAAGCTATATGAAAGTTGCAAATTAGATCAAAAATTTAGGGATGAATTTGACCTCTCAATTTCAGCTTTGTAATAAAATCGCAAATTTAAGGTGTTTACAACCCACCTTAAAATTTTGTGTTTATAACGACAAAAATCAGAGGTTTACGTGGCATCCTGGTAAATAATTTGCTGTATTCTTCAAGAAAAAAACAACTTTTTTTTCGAATGAACTGTTTGGTTAAAAAATAATCTGTTTTGGTTGAGAATTAATCTATTAGGTTGAAAATTAAGTTTCGCAGATTGTTAACTCTAGTTTGTTGCACAGGTTCAATTGATTTTTAGTTTCTATTCAGAAAAATTAGTATTTATTTTGCACATTTATATGGTTTTTCCAAAAGATCTGAAGGCTAGGTATATGTAATAGGCTTAGTCCACTATGCCTAAATGAATGAATGAATGAAGTTGTAAAGTATTATATTTAGTTTACTTAAAATATACAAAAATTAATTCAGAAATATTACATGTAATTTTTAAAACTTTTGCATATTATTTTTCATTAGATCTAGGGAATGCATGATGAGCTTCTTGGCCTACTTGGTTGATCGTGTTGTAAAGGTTTAATTAATTTCAAGTTTCTTTTCGGAAAAATGAGATACATTGTTTATATTTAGATTGTTTTTGTAATCGATCTAGGGATTGTGATAGCGTGATGGGCTTCGCCCCTATACCTAAATCTAAAATAGTGTGGTGGGTTTCGCCTTTTTGGCTGGCCGTGTTGCACATGCTTATTGAATTTACAGTTTTCATTCCAAAAAATTAGATATTGTTTAATATTCATATTGTTATTCCAAAAGATCTAGACACTGAGGTTTCTTCGTCCCCTAGGTCAAAATATACGGTTGTGTCGTGGGTTCCAATGGATCTAGGGATTTTCGCCTGTTGTAGGATTCCCTTCCGTATTAGCACGATTAGGAGTGTGTGGTGTTGATGGTGATGGTAATGATGATGAACTAACACTGTCTACTCTATCCGAACGTCTGGATCTGCCAGACGTTCGGATAGAGTACACAGTCTTAGTTCATCATCATTACCATCACCATCAACACCACGCAGTTTAAACGTCTAGCATTGCTTAATGATAATAAGGATGCTAAGGCTGGATTTCTCTCTTCCCTATCCAAATGTCTATGACTGCTTGGTCGAGTCGGTATAGGTGCTGGTGGTATGGGTGGGACACGGACCGGTCCTGGAAGATTTGTCCAGCCGAGTTTGATGAATCCGCTGCCCCCTGGACTCACGAACTTTTCCTTTCATGATAAGTTGTCTTCTTCGCTCCAACCGTAGATTCTTTCAAGTGGTCGCTCTCGCCTGATATATTCCTCTAAATTAAATAGACGTGGTCTGTTTTTATTATTATTATTACTTCCTTCCTGACCAGTTGGTCTTGATTCTGCAAAAAAATAAATATTTTACGTTTTCGAATCTAGAGTGGGGGAAAAAAGATCTATTATCGATAGGTTCATGACAGAAGAAGCTATCTTCGAGTGTAGGTCTAAAATGACCACTCTTGCCTTCGTCGTCTAAAAATCTTCTGAATTTCCCGAAATTCCCTGAATTCTCTCAACAACTTGAGTTACTTAAAGTTCCCGTATTTCTTCCATTTCCTGGATTCCTAAAATTCCCTAAATGCTATAAAAGCTCCGAAATTCTCTGAATTCCCTGAAATCTTTGAATTTTCGAAATTTCCGGCGTTTATAGAATATTCTGAATTCCGTTAATACATGAATTCTCTCAGTTCCTAAGAATCTATGAATTTCGCGAATTCTCTCAAATTTTCTATTATTATTATATCAACTAAAATCCCTTTAATTATCTGAAATCTTCGATTTCTCTGGATTCCATGAATATTCTGAATTTATTAAATTCTTCGAATTCCGTAAATTATGTGAAATCTCTGAAAATCTCTGAATTACTTTAATGCTGAATTTCTGAAAATATCTGAAAGTATCTGAATTTCTTACATTCCACGAAATCCTCGAATTTTCTAATATCTTTAGTTTCTCTAAGCTTCTGGAAATCTTTGAATTCCCTCAATTCTCTAAAATCCTTGAATATTCTGAATTTCTAAAACGTTTATTACTCCGGATATCCTCAATTTCTTGAATATTCTCAATTACAAAAATTTCTTGAATTCCCTGAATTACTCGAATATTTCTCAAATTCCCTGGATTTCTACAATTCTATAAAACCCTGGAATTCTCTCAAATACTTGTTTTCTCTGATTTCTGTGATTTCCCTGAATTCCTTGAATATTCTGTATTCTTGGAATTCCTTGAGTATTCTAAATTCTCTAATTCCTTGAATTTTCTAAATTCTTTGAATTCTCTGGATTTCTTGAATTCCATAAATATCTTGGATTACGTGAATACCTTCAATTTCCCGAATATTCTGTATTCCCTAAATTCCTAGAATTTCCTGAATTCCCTAAATTATCTAAATTCGTGGACTTCTTTGATTTCCTGAAGATCCGTGAGTTCTCTTAAAAATGTTATTTTTTATGAATTTCCTGAATTTCCTTCAGTCATACTATTTTCTAAATTCCTTGAATATTCTAAATTCCTTAACTTTTCTGAACATCTCTAAATTACAGAACATCCTCGAATTCCTCGAGTTCTCTGAAATCCTTAAATATTCTGAATTCTCTCAATTTTTTGATTTCCATGAATGTTCTGAATTCCCTACATTCCTTGAATTCCCTAAATTCCTTGAATTCTCTAAATTGGTTGACTTCTCTATATTCCTGAAAATCTCTGAATTGCCTGAAATTTTTGTTTTCCATGAATTCCTGAAAATCTCTGAATTCCTAAAAATCTCTGAATATTACGAATTCCTAAAATTCCTGGAATATTCTGGATTCCCTGTATTTTTTTAATTTCATAAATTCGTAGAATTCCCTGACATCTACGAATTCCTGAAAATCCATAAATTGTCTGAATTCTCTGAAATTTGTATTTTCTACGAATACCCGGGATTCATGAAATTTTCCGAATTAATTATCTAAAAATGTATGGATTCTTTAAATGCTTTGAAATCTTTCAATTCCTTGAATTCTTTGAATATTTTAAATTCATAAAATTCCTTAATTTCTCTGAATCCCCGGAATTCCTTGAATATTCTGAATTCCTGAAATTCCTTGAATTCCTTGGATTCTCTGAATTTCGTGAATACCTCAAATATTCTGATTTCAAAGCAATTCAGAAGATTTCAAGAAAGTATTAATTAGTAACTAAACCCGTCTGATAATTCACTATTTTATAAACAAATTTTATAAACAATCATCCACAGCAGGTATTTGTGATAAAATAAATCAAGTTTTTTCAACTGAGTCGGACAAAAATTATACGAAAATGCCATCTACTTATGAGATTTAGTCATCCAATAACAATTGATAATTTTTTAAACAAGTTTAATCAACAAATGCATTGTCTGGCTATTTTTAGAGGTAGAAACTTGTTTTTTTTTCACTTAATGAAGTGTAAATAGCTAATTTGTAGCTCCTTAGAGAGCTTACATGGCAATTACTAATTTTCAGTGTTGAAAACAATTGTTTAAACAAATTTCCATCATTTCAGGCATTTTAAAGAAAAAATTGCGTTTCTTTAAGGTATTAGCAGCCTTTTCTTTTCTAATTATCTGTGCTATCTATCAATAGAAATAGTTAATTATTTAAATAAATTTAATTAACAAATGCATGTTTCGGTTATTTCTAGAAGTAAAAACTTGGATTTTTTTGAGGTAACCAACTTTTAATAACTAATTTTCAATCTTTTTTGTAGAAAACTGGATAACAATCTATTATTGTTATTGTAATTAATAATTTTATATACTTTTTTTAGATGAAAAGTCTACTTATATATTTTTGATTCAGAACTTGTCTTTTTTTTGGTTATTGATTCGAAGATTTTGTTGAAAATTCTTTTTTGTTTCGTTGAAAACCAACTTTTTCAACTAAAAATTTAACTATTGGATTTTTGGTTTGAAATGTATTGTTTTTAAATGTAAATTTAACAAGTAAGTTGAAAATTTATTTACTTTTTGGAAATATGTCATTTTAGTAGAAAATTAATTTTTTCGACTGTAAATTGAGCTGTTTGATTGATAGTGAGATTAATTTGTTCAACATTCATTTTATTTTTATTTTCCATCTTGTTTGAAACTATGAGTATTTTGTTGAAAATTAGTTTTTTTCAGGTTGAAAATTCATATTTTCATTTTTTGCTTGAATTCAACAGTTCTTAATTTAAAGTAAAAATATTTTTGTGTATAAATTTCTACAATTACAATTTTTGTTCAGAATTCATCTTTCGGGACAGTTTAGATTATTTCTTATTTAAGATTAAAATATTTTTTTGGTTAAAATATTATCTGTTGTTAAGATTCATCGCTTTAGTCAAAAATGCAACTATTTGGTTGAAACTTTAACTATTTTGTTAAAAATGGAATTAATTTATTGAAAATTTAGCTGTGTTCTTTGAATTTCGTGTTTTGAAAGGAAAACTCGTCTATTTGGATTGAAAATTCAACTTTTTGTTTAAAGTTTTTTTCTTTTTTGTTCAAAAATTCATCTTTGTAGCTTAAATATGCAACTACTTAGTCAAATATAGAACTATTTCGTTGAAAATTTATTATTTTCTAGTAAATTCAACTATGTTGTTTGAAATTCGTCTTTTTGCATAGAACATTCATCCTTTTGAATTGAAAATTGTACTGCATTCTAAAAAGATTCGTCTTTTTGTTTTGAAAATTCAACTATTTGGTTGAAAATGCAACTGTGCTGGGTTGCAGTTCAATCTTTATTGGTTAAAAATTCTACTATTTTGTTGAAAATTTTGATTATTCTTTTAAAAATTTAAGTCTGTTGTTGAAAATTCGTATTTTTCGATAGAATTATCGTCTTTTTATGTGATATATATTTTCTATTCCCAGTGGCTTTAGCATATGTTTAATTATCTACTCAGGAAGCAATGAAAATATTTAAGGTAGAAAGAAATTTACAAGTGACGAAAAAAAATTTTTTCATTATTTTTTTACGCTTTACTTTGATCTATATTATTCTTGTGAATGGAATTTATATGGATGAGGGAGAATTAAGGGAAGGGAGGGGTGAAGAAGTAAGAGAAGTATGGGAGTGGAATAAGAGGATGTAGAGGATGGAGAAATAAGGGAAGTGATGGGATTGGAAGTGTGGGACGTTAGGGGTGAGAAAGTAGAGAAAGAAGAAGAAGAGAAAGGAGAAGTAAGGAAAGTGAGTGAGTAGAGAATAGGAGAAGTGAGAGAAAAAGAGGGAAGGAAGTAAAGTGGTGGTATGAGTGGGAAATTAAAGTAGGGGAATTGAGGAGAGGGAAAGTAGGCGGGGGAGAAGTATGGGAAGGGAGGGAAGGAAAAGTAGAAGAATTATGGGAGTGGAATTCAGGGAAGTAGAGGATTGAGAAGTGAGGAAAGTGATGGGATTAGAAGTGCGGGATGTAAAGGGTTGGGAAGTAGAAGAAATGAGTATAAGTGAGGGATGTGAGGGGAGGGGAAGTAGAAAAAGGAGAAGTAAGGAAAGTGAGTGAGTACCGAGTAGGAGATGTGAAGGACTTGAAGAATGTGAGGAGTTGGGATGTAGAGGAGGGAGAAGTAAGATAAAAAGGGCGTAAGGAAGTAAGGCGAAGGTATGCGTGGGAAATTAAAGTAGGGGGATTGAGGAGAGGGAAAGTAGATGTGGGAGAAGTAAGGGAAGGGAGGGAAGGAAAAGTATGGGAATGGAATTAGGGTAAGTAGAGGATGGAGAAGTGAGGGAAGTGATGGGACTGGAAGTGTGGGATGTTTGGGGTTGGGAAGTAGGAGAAATGAGTGTAAGTAAGAAATGTGAGGGGAAGGGAAGTAGAGAAAGCAGAAGTAGAGACAGGAAAGTGAGGAAGTAGAAAGTAGAAGTGTGGGATGTGAAGAATGTAAGGGGTTGGGATGTAGAGGGGCAGAAGTAAGATAAGTGAAGGGATTGAGAAAGTGAGGGGATGGGATACATGGGGCAAAAAAGTAGGGGAATTTAGAAGAGAAAAAGTAGAGAAAGAGCTAAATAATCTCTTTCTTTTTTATCAATATATTTTTCTGAAATGAAACAGATATTTGAAATATTCTTCAAATTCACTGTGAGAAAAGATAGTTATAAACCATAATAAATTGTTCAAACAAGCATTTTTATAACCTTGTATTATTTATTATCTTACTAAGTAAAAAGTGGACGAAAAATTAAAAATCAAAGGAAAAACCGCAATTTTCTAACAGTATTCAAAGAAAATATTATCAAAAATAATAATAAATTGTTTAAACATTTATGCTTATCAACTTAAATGAATTATTACCTTGCGTTCAATGAAAACTCGACCAAATGTGGAAAATTTTAGAAAAAAATGCAACTTTCTAGCATTATTCTAAAATCATATCATTATAAGTAATAATAAATTGTTTTGAAAATAATTTTTTTTAAATTTAATTGATTATCACCTTGATAATCAATTATTAGGATAGAATAATTTTTAAATAAATAATTGAATTTCCAACCGGAAAGATAATTTTTCTACAAAAAAATACCATTTTTCAAAACAAACTATATGAATTCGCAACCAAATAGTTGAATTTTTGAACAAAAAAAAAAATCAAATTTTAACCAATTAGTTGCATTTTTAACGAAAAAAGCTCAGTTTACAACCAAAAAATCAAATAGTGAAATTTTCGGTTAAAAAAATTAAATTTGCATCAAAAACATTTTTTAACCAATGTAATAAATTTTTAACACAAATGATGAATCTTTAACTGGAATAGTTAAATTTCAACAGAAAAGATGAATTTGCAACGAAAAAAATTAATTTCTAACAAAAAAGAGGAATTTTGAACCCAAAAACATAAATTGTCAACCAAAAATTTAATAGTTAAATTATCAGTTAAAAAAATTAATGTTTAACCAAAGATATGAATTTTCAACTAAGATGATGGAATATTTAATTAGAATTGTTACATTTTCACTTTAAAAACGAAATAATTTGCAACCAAAAAACAACTACTTTTTAAACAAATAATTACATTATCAAAGAAGGTGATAAATTTTTAACTAAAATGATGCATCTTCAACTGGAATAGTTGAATTTTAAACCAAAAAATTAATTTCTCATTTTTAAACGAAAGAGATGAATTTTATATTTACAATAATGATGAATCTTCAATCGAAAAAATTTATTTTCGTCAAAAGAGTTAAGTTTTCAACTAAGTAATTAAATTTTCATTAAAAAAATATAAAGTTTGAACAAAACATTTAGTAATTGATATTTCAACCAAAAAGGATTTTAGTTTTCTATAAAAAAACAGTTGAATTCAACCAGAAGCTGTTTGTCTATTTTTCATTAGGCGTGACTTAATAATTAATAAGCTTTAGCAAAAATAATTGTTTAAACAAATTATTATTGTTTATAACTATCTTCATCTATATCAGTGCCTGATAGTTGCGGTTTTTCGGCACTTTTTAACCTTCTGTTCTTTTTTTCACTTAGTGAGTTAGTAATTAATTAAGGTTAACAAAAAAGTTGTATAAACAATTTAATGTTGTTTATAACTATCTTTTCTTAGATAAGTGCTAGAAAGTGGCGGTTTTTTCTAAAATCTTTAAGTTTGCATCGCCTTTTTATTTATGAACAAATAATAAGTCAACCACAACAAAAATGATTTTTCGAATAGTATTGTTGTTTTTAGTGAATTATTTTTTATCTTTTCCCAATGCTTAAAAGAAATTAATTTAAAGAATGAATTATTATTTTTATTAATTATTGCCCCACTAAGTGAAAAAAGGACAGAAAGGTGTAGTTATTTGATGGTCTCATAAGTATATATGATATAAAAATATAAAATGTAAATTTTTCAAAATTATATTATATAATATTGCACTTACGAACAGAATCAAGCAGAAAAACCGCGAGACTACGCAGCAAAGTTCCAATAACAATCTTTATTGTTACTATTGAAGGATTCAATTCGTAAGAGTAACTGCGAAATTGTTAACAAATTCAGAGCTCTTTATACTCCCCATTTCTAAGCTGTACCAGGAAAATCGACAAGATTTTAAAAATTTACCTAACCCTGGCGATAGACGCAATCAAATAAATTTCAAACAAAAGCTAGATCTTATCATGTACATAGCACGTGCTATGATTATTTGATATTTACTTGTATGATCATTTTCGTATTCTTTCCGCATCCGCGACGAAATTTAAATAACTGAAAAAATTAAAAAAATATATATTAGAATTTATTATCTTTGATTTAAACATATTTAATTTTATTATTTTATTAAATAACAGAAATTATTATCAATTTGACTAAATCCATTTCAAATCAGCGGAAACAAGATTACAAGCATTTTATCGATTTGAGAAAAATACCATTTTCGTCAAGTTATGAGTACTTGAAATTTTACGGTTGTTTAAAAAATTTTTTTAAAAATATTTATAACTTTAAAATTAATGGAGATATTTAATTGGTTCTTATCTAAGACAGACATCCTTTGAGATTTATGCGGACCAAACCATTTTTGCGGCAACAAGAGCTTTTTTCCTTGAATTGAACTTTTGCATTTTTCCTAAAAAGAACGAAAAATTCGACAAAATTCTAAAAAAAAGCTTGGTTCATTTGCACAAATTCTTATTGCCACAAAATGCAAAATTTGTTTACAAAATGTCTATCAGTTTCATTATAATCCGAAAAAAGTCTTAAACATTATTTTAATTACTGGAAAATCCATCTGTTAATAATTTATTTCGTTCGGTGAAGGATGTTAATAATTTCTTTAATGTTATTGTTTCCCTTTGATTGACCTGCGGGCTTCATTGATCTACCTTTTGGCTTATGTGGTTATTCATGTTGTCGCTTGACGGTGCCTTGGTGGGGGACTGCCGGGCTCCCTTCTCAGAGAGAGTCAGTTACTATCAAGGTGTAGGCTGGTGTGGCTAAGGTTCGGTGGCTGCAACGATAAGGAATCTAATGTGCGTCTTCAAGAAAACTCAGTCTTTCAAGTTCGTGATAAAGTCAGTGGCTCTTCAAGTCCTAATTAGTTTTTAGTGATTTCCTGACTCGATCGTCTTCTGGTGTTGTGGGAAGTGACGAGTCGGATGACGTATCACCTCCGGTCGCGTCGGGATCGATCGTTCGGTGAACGATCGTGGTCGTAGCTTCCGGAGGCTACATCTGTGCCAATTTTCACAAACAACCAAAACCTTTTTTTGGACACCTCTTCATTGGATAGGATCGAGGACTCTTTTCCTGAACTAAATCGATACAAGGTATCTAGAAGTGCAGGATCTCGGTGAGAAATTGTCTGGTTCATTTTTCGTGGACTTTCACATTGCTGAACATGATTCCTTCGCTACCCCACGCCAGTCCGTCATTAATTAAAAACACCATCTCTTTCCTGCAAAACTAAACTAATTTGTTGAAAATTGTTTTTTGTGGTTATTTGAAATTCGGTTTAGTTAACCCTTATATTTCGTTAACCCTTTTCGGATGTTATAGGATCTCCTGCGCGCTAAATGAATGGGGTGAAATACAGTGAAACAGTGAAATATGCACACAGTTTGGTAACGCAAGATTGTTGGGGGTCGTCGAAGAAAGTTTGATGAGGCCCCTAACAAGGACCCTTTTTCAATTCGAATCGATGTCACGGGCCATTTTTGGGGCCCCAATAGGGCACTCGTCCTGATCCCCAAGGATCTTCTTTGAACACCAGAGGGCGACCTTTTTCTGTTGTTCCAAATGATGTTTTGGAGGAAGGTTTTGAAAAGTTAGTTGAAGAAATTCACGAGGAATTTAATTATAAAGGTTTTGAAGTCACATATTTATCAAAACGGCTTTCCGAGTTACCCGAAGTCGAAAGAGTGCAAATCGAAAATCGCTGCCTGAAGAAATTGCTTGCAGAAAAATATGGCGAAAGTCTTCTTTTTTCGCATCCATCAGACCAATCACACTCATCAGTTGTTATAAAGGCTTCCAGTCCACTGATACAGGTTGCTGACAGTGTTCGCGAGATTGACAATTTTAACGAATCTATAAAATTTACAGTGTAGCATTTGCGAAAGGAAATTATGGACTACGATTTTTGCCTTGAGGGCTATTTGTGCGACGACACAATAACTGATTTTAGTTTTAGAAAAACTTAACTATCTCGCAGCTGGGCTACATTCAAGTGGTCCATGTTGAGCTTTACTGGACGTGCATTAAAAGAAGATACTCTGAGAAAATGTAAATTATTTTTCATGGATTTTTACCATGCCATAATGGGTAAAAAGACACCCAAACATGTATCTATGGCTCAAGCTGTTCACCATATACATCCACCTTTACCATCAAACGCTATCATAGATTAATCGCTTTTCTTACAGGACGCAATAGACAATAATGATTTCCTTAGAGAAAATCTAAGTGGATGAAATCAACTCATGTAGCAGTGATGATTTTATACCAAGAACATGGTGTAACAACCATGGCGCCTCGTTATCCTGCTCCTCCTGAAGCACAAAAATTGTCAGTCGAAACACTGCCATGTCAATAAATACAAACTTTTCGATTTCCTCATGAAAAACCAGGAGCAGTTGGAGAGCTCGAAAGTTTGACTATATGGATACTTAGCAGAAGGTGTTTCGATCTAACCGATGAAAAAATAAACCGGGGCGATCAGGCCATCCCTGGATGGACACCATTTCAGAAAATGTTAGCACAGGAAAATAACCCGGTGTCAAACGTTGTGTTTTGTCCTCTGATTCCTCGCCCAACAGTTACCAGAGATACCGTTTATACAACAATGAACAATTTCTTGGTAATTTCCAATCAAATGCAATCGCGGAGTAAGAGCACACAAGCTCATGTACGAGGCTTTACGAACTCTTCAGTTACAAAAATTTCTTTGTACTGGCAGAAAATGTTGGCTACATCTTTTCCAAGATGACGATGAACTTAATAGCTTAAGAGAGAATTTTGTGGATAGAAATCAAGAAGAATTTTTACTAGAGTACGAGAACTGTCATTTCGAAAACTTTCTAATTGGCAGGAGCAAGGAAAATTTCAACTTTTACAACAACTATTGCGAAATGGTTGAAAATTTGCTTCATTCGATCAAGGCAAGTAGAAGTGTCAATCTTCAGCTGCATCTTCAAACACTTCGAAGAATGTTGCCATTTTTTTTCTCGATTAACCATTACAATTACGCCAAAGGAGTGATACTGTATCTCCAAGATATCGTACACATACCAGAGTGTGCTAAAGAGGACTTGAAAGGGGGGATGCTTTCATTAAAAAGAGTGCTGGTATTTTTAATTTAGTTTGTTGCGATCAAGCCCTTGAACGACGCTCTTTTAAAGTTTTGCAACTTTGATAATGATCCTGCTGGTGATACTGATTGTACTAATTCAACATTTGAATATACTGAAGACTCTATCCTATACGAGTCCTATTTTTTATATCTGTTTTCACATTTTTAGGCTAATACGGCTAATAAAGAAAAGAATGCTAGGATGTTATTTAGCAGCAAATTCCTTGCCACAAGATGTTTAAGAAATTTTACCTACTTTGCATGCTCTTACTGGATGTGACACAACTAGTAAAATCAAATGGCAAAACTTTATTACACCATGACAAAAAAGAATTAAAAAATGGTATTTGATGCTTATCAAGAAGAAAGGAGTAAATCCAAATGATGTTCGCTTCCGAATTTCATCTCGAAATCTTGCCACTGCTGTTACAACTTTTCAAAATATTCCCTGCACATCAGATTCAAGTAAGTATTCGACAGTTCGAATACTTAGTTGAAATTTCATCTATCTTAGTTGAAAAATTAACTTTTTTGTTGAGAATTTAAATTTTATCTTGGAAATTAAACTGCTTCTTTGAAAGTTGAACTTCTTCGTTGAATATTATTTTTTTTTTGCTTGAAAATTCATCTGTTTAAAAAAAACTAAACTAATTCGTTCAAAATTCTTTTTCTTTCGACTGAAAATTAATGTCTTAAATTGAAAATTCAACTGTATAAATTGTTAAAAATTCGTATTTTTTAGAGACATTTTTTTTTATTTAAAATAAGTTTATAAATTTTTGATTTAAAATAAAATTTTTTCGGTTTTTGGAATGTCAAATATTATATGTTTTGTTCAGAATTCATCTTTTTTGGTTGAAAAATTAACTGCTTGGTTGAAAGTTGAACTACCTTGTCGAAAATTGAATTTTTTGCTTGAAGATTTCATGCTTTGGTTAAATATTTAACTGTTTTGATCAATTTTCTTTTTGTCTTGAAAATGCAACTATTTGGTTCTTGGCTGAAACTTAATCTTTTTTACTTGAAAATGCTACCATCTCAGTAAAAAGTGAACTATTTGATTAAAAATTCAACTATTTTGGTTAAAAATAGATCTTTTTGCATGAAAGTTCAACTATTTTGTTACGTTCTTTTTAATTTATCTATTTGGTTAAGAATTAAATTTGTTATTAAGAAGTTTTCATTAATTTTATTTAAAATAATTTAATGCCCTAAAAATTCGGAATGAACCTAGAATTTTATTATTTTGTTCAAAATTAATTAATTTTCCTAAAAAAAAAGTTAATCATTTTGGTTGAAAATTCAAATGTTTTGATAAAAAATCGTCTTTTTATCATGAACATTCTACGTTTTGTATGACATTTTTTGCCTTATTGACTGAAAAATCATTCATGGTTGAAAATTCGTCTTCTTGGGTTAAATATTCATCTGTTACCGTAGAAATTTAATCTTTTTTATTTTAATTGGAAAAACTTTTTTTTTTAAATTTAACTATTTTCTTGAAAATTGATCTTTTCTTTTTGTTAAAAATGTATGTATTTTATTAAAAATTGGTCTACTCTAGTAGAAAATAATTCCTCAGGGTTGAAAATTCATCTTTTTGGTTAAAAATTAATTTTTTAACTGAAAATTTAACTACTTCGTGTTTGGTTAAAATTTATCTTTAGTTGAAAATTGATGCATTTTGTTGAAAATTAATGGATTCTGTTGAAAATTTGTCTTTTGTGGTAAAATATAAATCTTTTTTGCGAAAAATTCATCTTTTGGGTTTAGAATTCATTACTTTAGCTGAAAATTGAACTATTTTATTAAAAATTCGATTTTTATGGTCCAAAATTTTTTTTTTTTTTACATCGTCAATATTCAATTTTGTTATAAGAATTTTACTTATTTTGTTATAAATTCATGCATTTTGTGGAAAACTAGTCTTTCTTGGCAGAAAATTAATCATATTAGTTGAAAATTCATATTTTGTAATTCTAAACGAAGCATGCAATGCGTGACATATAAAACAAAAAAATATTTTAATTTGAAATAAAAACCAGTGGAGTTTAACAAAAAAAGAGGAATTTTTAAGAAAACAGTTGAATCCTCAATCAGAAAAGATTGCTTCACAATCAAATGGTTGCATGTTTTACCAAAAAGGATGAATTTTCAACCACTTTTTCTCCTGTGCCTTCCATGTGTCAAGACTGATTAATTTCAGATATATGAAAAATGATATTTTTTGCGTAAGAGCTATTTCATCATAAATTTAAGTATCAAACTGCACTCGCATCACAAAAACTTCAAGATTTCAGATTATTTCTGTTGAATAATTCAGCTATATTTTTTGGCAAAATTTTGAAAAATTTATCATCAGGAGACGTACTAAATATTATTTTTGCGCTACCCCTGCCCCACTCAAATTTTGCACGCAGTTTAAGGACGGCCCTGAAAGGACAAATAATTGGCAGATAGGATATTATAGGAAAAAATACGCTTGTTAAAGTCCTGTATCAAGAAATTTATTCCTCCAAACACAAATTTATTTTCCACTATATTTGGTTTTCAATATAGTAGTCACAGTTAGCCAGAAGTTTCATTAACGATCGAAATAGCTCGAGCCCGAACTATGGCTTGATTCAGAATCAGTGAATGATCTCTGACGTTGATGTTGGGAAGTCATGGAATTATCAACCGACCTTGAAGCTGGGGCTCTACTAGCGTGCGACTGATAAGCTGGGAGTGGTTGATTTTCATAAAAAAGTGCATTTCGAGGCATTTCACCATAAGCATAAGGAACAGGAACATTAAGCTCATGCTGTGTTGGTTGTGGAAGATGAGAAAATCCATGGTATTCATGTCTTACGGGGTTTAAATCATGCACCGGTTCAGGAACAGGATTATGTGTAAATGGTGGAAGAGGAGGAAGAGGAGGAAGAGGAGGATGAGATGCTTGATAATTATGAGTTTGATAATGATAAGTTTGATCTATAATGCCATGACGCAGTTGATAATACTGTTCAAGCTGGGCAGCGCTTTCGTCAGGGCCAGGCATGCTTGTGGCTCTAGAGGTGGAAGGAGAGTCTTCCGAAGAAGGCCGTCTAGTCGAGATTATAAGACTTTTTAGTTTAGGAAACATGGTGTTCTTCCTATCTGATGTTTCTGTAAAAAGAAAAGAAAACTAATTCAGGATTTTGAAAGTTAAAAAACTTATTTAAAAATACGGGCAGTCGACGATTTGTCCTTACACTTGCTTTAGGACGAGATCCTACATACGGTCTGGCAATACCACCACTGGCTCACTGTTACCCCTATAGTATTTTTCTTACTGGGGAAAACCCTTGGATAGCGATTCAGCTGGCAGTTCAAAATTGTTTGATTAAGCACTTTATAGTGGATTATTGTTATTTTGATTTTAATTCATAATCAAAGGCGCACGAGTGCAAAATATGATGTTTCTCATACACATTTAAATGGCTTTAAACATAAAAATTATGTATTCAAATTGAACATGGCCACGATGATCTTCTGAGGTCTTTAGGTTTGTCTTGACTGACGAACAATTCTGAGTAGTCTATTCTATTGCTTTTGATCCGTAGAATCCGAAAATGAAGGTCCCAAAATCGTAGCTCTTGTTATCTTTGTGGGTAAGAGGAATCACTGATCAAATTTAGTTTTCACCCAAAAATGTGTCAATTCAATGTGATCGAGATATCTGTTACCATTACTGCCTTTGTTAGTTCTTCAAGCAAATTGTCTAGGTGATTAATATTGTCAATTTTTCTTGTAGAAAAGCAGAAATCAACTATTTTGTTCATCGCCTTAAATGCACTTACGTAAGGTATCAAAACAAACTGACCTACATCTTTATAAATATTAGGATCCAGTAATTCATCGGGTTCTTTCAGCAATTTTCTGCAAGCATTTCCTTAAAATATTTCACCATGATAATATTTGGATACAACTTTCAGTTTCATAGGACACTGTAGTGCTCTTACTCGACCAAGTAACGGTACTAGACCGTCCCAAAAAAAAATATTGACAAACCCTTGTAGAATATGCAGCTCGGGTATGATGCATTTTTCTAGTACACGTATTTTATATTTCTTTACAAACAGTGGCTCATTTATTGTACTGTGACAATCTTGAAAAAATTTGGATTTACGACCTAAAGAAACATACTTGTGATTATCTTTTTTCAAATCTCCACATGTTTTCAATTCATAATTTTTGTCTCTATCAGTATTATAAATTGCTTCTTTATTGTCTCTCATGTCCGATAAACTAATAAAACAGTAAGGACACGGAAATGTCACTGTCGCTGTTTGTTGACCATTTACCATTAATAAAACTTTGAAATCTGACGTAAATGTAAATGAAATATCATTCATTTGTATCAAATCAAAGATAATTTTGATATTTGCATATGATTCTTTTATCTGTAGCCCAATACAAACTATTATTATTTTTTTACACTAGTTCCGTTATTTGTGGTGTTTGTTTCGTTATAAACTACTTTTATTCCGATGGAGGAAGTGTTGATACATTAGCTATCACAGACATGCACATTTTAAAAAAGCCTTGCCCACCATCAGCCATAATTTTAACACAGTAATCGCCGATAATATTTCGCTCTTCTACTGCATGATTTAATAATTCTTCAGTGTTTGTAAAAACTACAGGCGATTTATTTTTATCATTATTGTGTCCAGTCTCAAATTCTAAAATCTTGCTTTGCTACATACCTTTCAACACCATCAATCGTATCATTATTATTATTACTGATAGTTTATAATATAGCAGCTTATGAAATAGTTTATAATATAGAAAAAAGATAGTCAAGTAGATAGTTTATAATACATGTTCGTTGGCAATCACGTACATTTATCTAGTTTCTAAACAAGATTCATTGAATATATTATTATGTGATAAAAATGATTACTATTTGTGTGAAAATTACACAGTAAGGGGGGCAGCTATGATTTTGGGACCTTCATTTTCGGATTCTACGGGTCAATAACAATAGAATAGTCTACTCACAATTTTTCGTCAGTCAAGACAAACCTAAAGACCTCAGACGTTCACCGTATGGCGAAGACGTAATGATGAAGTCGACTTAAGATTTTTAATATTATGAAACGATTTTTGAAGTCAAAGTGGAAGCCTATCATTTTGAACAATTTTAACATTTTCTGTGTAAAAACCCCTACTTAAAATTTCACACCTTGCACTATCACATTGTCTTGTCTGTCTGCTACTAATGTTTCAAGCGACTGTAAGTTTCTGTTCATATTTTGGATTAAGGAGTTCAAAGATATTATTTGTCGTTCGTAAATAATATGGTCTCTTCAAAACAAGGTTATTATTAATTCATGGGATAAATTACTATAGGGGTAATAGTGGGCTTATGGTGGGGACTACCTCCCGTCACCACGGCGGGTGCACAATAGGATGGTCCGAATTTTTTTTTAATTTTCATGCATATCGCCTGGAAATTTTTTAGAATTCACAACAAAATAAATGCGTTTTTAAAACAAAAATGACATTTACAGGTTCAGCAAGCCCCATGAAGTTTAGACACGTAATCCCCCCCCCCAAATACATGTCTGTAAATTTTATTCAGAATCGTCAATATCAGATGAATCGAATTAAAATTCATAACTTCTCTTCACGATGAGCCATAGAATATGAATCAAAATTTATTTTTTAAATATCACGCCCATCTGCATGTTTTATAGGGTCCCGAAAAACCCCCATTAGTGAAAAATTGGGGTTTGCGAGTTTTTCAGGCTTATTATGATTTTTTTGCGGTTTTTATGTACACGTTGTTCCCAATATGTGAAATACTACTTTCTACGTATAATGAAATTAATTTAACATTATTAATTGTTCAAGCAATTTATTATTCTTTATCACAATATTCTATTAAAATAATGCTAGACAGTTCCACTTTTTTCTACAATTTTCCACTTATTATCAACTTTTCAATTTGTGTCCCGGTAATAATGTACAAGGTAAGAAATAATGAAATTTAACAAACATAATTGTTCAAACAATTGATTATTGGTTTTCACTATCTTCTTCTATAATAGTGCTAAATGGTTGCTGTTTTTTCTTAAATTTTTAACTTTTTGTCCACTTTTCGCTTAGTGAGGTAATAATTAATGTGAGTTAAGAATCATAATTATTTGAAAAATTGGTTATTGTTTATTAATATCTGATTTTAGAAAAATTCTAGACAGTTGCCCTAAACAGAATCGTTTTTTAAATTTTATTGTATTTTTTTCAACGTTAATTATTTTTACTCTTTTGCCAATGTAAATGACTTGCGAAAATTTATTAAATTATAAAACGAAGTTTATTGCAAAGCGTGAAAGAATAATTCGGAATTGCACAAATTATACTATCAGCCCTGATTGCAAAATTTTTACAAAAAAGTACAGAAAACTAAAACTATTTTTACATGAATCTACAAATAAACACAATCAATTACAACCAAAGTTACAGGAAAGTTCAACTTTTTTCTATTATTAGGACGAATTTTGTTCTTTTTTTATATTTTTGTATTTTATTGTGGTTTTAATCTTCTACAAAAGGATGAAAAATATTTAGAATATAGCGATGAGATAATTTTGAATTGAGATATGTTATTTTCGCAATTACAAAAAAAGCTTCTATGCTTAAGCTTCAAAGGAATGGTAGAATATTAAAATACAATAACAAATAATCATTATTAAACAACAAAAAACCTTACATGTGAAGTTTTTTCTTCAAATATATAGCAATTTCTTTCTTTCGAATTTTAATCTTTTAAAATGAAAGCTGAGTAAAATGTTAATTAAAACGCTTAATAATAATTTACGTGTATAATACGGAAGCTTTCAAAACTTTTCAATTGCAAATTTTTCAAATAAAAGCCGTTAAGCTGCTAGATTTTAACTTTTATACATTGTACAGTTAAAAAATTTAAACTAATTTGTTTTTAAAAAATCGTACAAATTGTCTCCAGAAATCTAATAATAATTTTATTAAACAAAAAACCTACTTTAACATCACCCAAATTTAAAAATAAATTTTTTTAAATATTATTGAATATTCTTTTAAAATTAATTTTTCAAACAAAAAATTATTGTTAGTTTTTCTATGAATTTCGATACAAATTTTTTGTTCATTTGGAACTTTTCAAAATGCTTAAAAAGCTTATAAATTTTTTGTTTAAAATCTTCAAAAATCTACATTGTCTTTTAAATGGTTTGAAATCTTTTCACGTTTTAAATTATTTTGAAATCTTTTTAAAACTTCTAAATATATTTGAAACTTACTTGATTATTTTCCAAATTAATAGTTGTTTAATTGTCATTTATTAATCAAAAAAGTATTTTTTTATCATTTTAAATATTCTCTTTAAATTAATTTTTCAAAATATAAAATCATTTTGAATTTTCGTAGCAAGCTTAAGAATTTTTTTTATTTTCTTAAAACCTTTAAAGATCCTCAAAATTATTCAAAATTTTATTTTGTAATATTAAAAAATCTAAAAGTTTTTTATTATTCGAAAACTTTTCCAGTTATGAATTAAGTTTGGATCTTCTCGAAATTTTGAAATATCTCTTGAACTAACTCAAATTTTTTCAAAATTGATAATTGTTCAATTGTTATTTATGCATCAAAATTCAATAACTTCATTCACATGTTAAAAATTTGCTTAAATAGAACAATTACAATTGTAACGTTCGCAGTTTAAATTTGACACTGTGAAATATTAACGATTCAAGGTAAAAAGTGGAAAAAATATGGAATATTTCAGAAAATACAGCAACTTTGTAGAATTATTCAAAAACAATATTAATCAAAATAATACTAAATTGTTTATTATATTTCTTTTTTTCTTAAAATCACCCCCGTAGATTAATGAAATTGGTGAATTAAAAATAATTTCACATTTCTTAGTGCAATTTAATTTAAATATTCAAACTATCAAACTATTGAAAATTGTTAAAAAAATTGCGAAATATCCTTAAAAACAAATTACTCTCAATATATGTTAATTTTGTTATTAATTCCAGAAAATAATAACTTTTCACGCCTTACAGGAGACAAAAATTGTGTCAACAAATCAAAATTGTTTAAATAATTACAAAATATAATTAGAAAATATATTACTTTCCACAATCGTTAATTGTGTCATCGATTCCAGAAAATAATAACTTGTTCAGATTTTGAGGAGAAAAACTTAAAACTTGTTTAAACAAATGGAAATTCTTGAAATGATTACCAAATATGTTAAACAAGAAGTACCTACTGCTCTTGCCATTCATCAACTTTATATTATTTATCCCGAAAGATAATAAATTTTTACGATTTACAGGGGGCCAAAATTGTTTAAAAGAATAATTATTATTTAAATAATTTAACATTATTTGAAAAATACTTGAAAAGTGTTCACTTATCGATTAAAAATTATTCATGAAGATTCATGAAGACTTAAAAATCCCATACAATACCGTCCTTAAAATGGGTTAACGTTAAAACAAAAAAAAGAACAAAATAACAGACGGGGGGGGGGGGGGGGTATTCAAAATAGTGTGACGTAGTTTTTGAACGGCCCTATATATAATATTTAAAAAATAAAAAATATTCTAAATTATATTATTTAATATTGCACTTACCAACAGAATCAAGCAGAAAAGCCGCGACTGTAAGAAGCAGCGTACGAGTAACAGTCTTCATTTTTGCCATCGAAGGGTTTATTTGGAAATAGTGACTGATAATTTGGTAACAAAATCAGAGCTATTTATACTGCCGATTTCTAAGCTGTAACAGGAAAAACGTCGCAATTGTTAAAATTTACCTAACCCTGATGATAGACGCAATCAAGTAAATTTCAAGCAAAAGCAAGGTCTTGTCATGTATAAGGCACGTGCTATGATTATTTGCTATGTCTTCTATGATGATTATAGTGCTCTTTCCACATCCGTGTCGAAAATAGAAAAACTGAAAAAAATTTAAAATATATGTTAGAATGTAGTTTCTTTCATTTAACCATATTTCAATTGGAAAATTTGAGTAAAGATGCCAAAGGTTAACAAATAATTAATGACTTATTTAATCCTGATCAAAAAAATACACAAATATTTTTTCAAGTTTTTTAACAAATAGCAGAAATTGGTATCTATTATACCGAATCCATTTAAAGTGAAAGGAATAAGGAGGACATCCTTTCAGTTATATGCGGACCGAAACAATTTTTGTAGGTACTAAAATTATTTTCCGAAATTGAATTTTTGTTTAGAAACAACGAAAGATTCGATAGAATCAGGAAATTCTTCTTCCTTCAGGAAAACTTTCCTATGGTTAAATAACTTATAGCGAGTTGTTCGTGAATACAATTTTCTGAAATTAACAGCTTTATTAAAATCAAATAAAACAAGCGTTATGCAAGTTACAGTTCAATCCAAAAACCATATATTCTTTTAAATTTCTAATATCCTCGTTCTAAAACGGATACTATAAATCAAAAGGAAAACTAAACCAATAAATCGTAATAATACCGATTAAAATTATTTTTAGTTAATACAAATAGCGTTCTATTTGTTATTTCAGATTTCAAACAAATAAAGAAGTAATTTTTTTTTAACTACAAATTTCAGAAAACTATGATTGAACCCATTTAAAATGTTGCAGGCCGTGCGATTTCCAGGTTCTTTAAAATAAAATATATATAATTTCTTTCAAGTTGTGTAACGTTTGATATACTTTGGTGAAGTTAATTGCTCCCGGATAAAATACCCTAGAAAGTTACCAAAATTTTTAAAGTTAACAAAATTTTTTTGCTAAATTGGTACTCGAATAATGAAGGAATCTTGTAAAACGTTTGCGCAGTTTTAAAACTTATAGAAATAATACCTCTTACTCTTTTATCGTATCTTGCATCGTCCATGAAAAATATTAGGAAATTTAAATTTTATGAAAGGAAATCGTCGTGACAACAAAAATGATTTGGACAACAAAAAATGTACTAAATATCTTCTTCGTATTTTTCCATTTTTTTCCAAAACTTTTTTCTCCAAACAACTTCTCATGTTTTGGAAATTCAGCCGGAAAGATAAAATCGAATTTAATAGAATACCATACTTTCCTTATTTTATGCAGTATTTTCTCGAAATTTCGCACCTATATAAAAACAACATTCGGTAAGTTTTGTGTATGCCATATAACTTTTGTGGAAAAAAAATGGTTGCAAATGCACAAAGTCTTTTCTTTGTCAAATCATTCGTTGTTTCTAAAATTCAATTTCAGGATAAAAATTCTTGTTGCCACAAAAATGGTTTGTTCCGCATAAACCTCAAAGGATGTTTTTTTATGAAAGTACCAATTAAATATGTGAATTAGGTTGAAAGTTATAAACCTTTGAAAAAAATTATATCTTTTCCTTTAAACAACCCTAAAATTTCAAATACTTTCAAATTTTCGCAAAGTTATGAAACTTTGCGAAAATGGTATTTTTCTCAAAACGGTAAAATGCGTAAAATACGTAAAATAATTAAAATATATATATATTGTACATTTACAATATCAATTGAAAACAAATGAGTCAAAGTATTACACGTTTTCATCTAATTTTTTTTTTCGTAATTTCCGAAGCTTTTTAGGGCATGCGGAACTTTTCTTTACGAAAGTCATAATTTTTTTAAGATTGCGTATTGTGAAATAGAATTTTGTCAGTGTTATGTACAAGGTCTAAAGAAAACAGATGAAATTCTTACAAAATGATATTTCACCAAACAGAATCTTGCCGGTTTATTAATTTTGTAAATAAAATAGCCACGTACATCTCGAAAGTTTCCGAAATGTCAAGGATACCACGTGGTTCACTCGTATTTCTATGTACACAATTACACATCATAATGAAAAACAATGAATAATAACGGTTCCAGTTTCTTCAAAAAATCAATTTTCCCACCAATACAAAGAATTCTAAAAATTATTATTTGCACTTATTCTATATAAAAAATAGATGTCACGAAATTATTAAAAATCTTACACTCATTATTATTGAATACTTGACTGGTTGCCAACTGCGTTTTCTGTTTATTCTTTTGAATTTTTTGTAATTTTTTAAACCACGATTTCCAAATAAGGAATTTTAATTTTAAAATTTTATTTCTAAAAGTGAAACTTTAAATTGTAAATGATTCTTCAGTAATAAAGGCAACAATATTCTGTTCTTAACGGTCTGTCCAAATTTTTTAAAAATAACGAAAGGATTGATAAAGGAGAAAATTTCAATATTAAATGTTTTTTTAATATGGAGAAATAAATTTGTTCTTAACTCTTACACAATAATCAAGCGAGTGCCATTTTTTTTTTTGTGAATTGCATATCGCCCCAAAATTTGACATTTTTTTTTAATTTTGCGTGATCAATATAAAGATTGTTTAAATAAATTGTAATCATTTACAGAACGGGGTAGTAATATCCAAAACACG
>CAKNWW010348663.1:0-10367 GCA_932074435.1 Andricus kollari | reverse complement strand
GAATCTCGGAAACCTGTGTTGGTCTGTCCGCTCTGACGATAGAAGGGAGGTTCGCCCTCCTGGTGTTCCGGTCTGTCGAGTCTTGTGCTGTTACGTGATGTCAATCTTTCGGAACGTAAGTGGCGTGATTCTTTAGCGGGACCTTCTATATTTTCGGAGTCTGTAGAATCTTCGATTCTGATAGTCTCAGTGAAAATATTTCTTTGGGGTGTGAACCTCGGAATAGTACCGGTTCCGACTTTACGGCGCTCCGTCTGTGTAATTGGGGCCCGCGGACGATGAAGCGAGTTCAGATTCGACGAATTTACATAAATAAAATGTAAAATCCCCAATTTAAATAAAACATCCCCATCTTAGAATTATTAAATCCTTTATTTCATTTTAAATAAATCAAATAAAACAATCAATCAATTAATTTAAAAAAAATTAATTAATTAAAAATTAATCACATCAATTAATTAAATTCAACATTAAATCTTTCAATTCCAATAATTTCAAATTTTAGTTAAATTCCAATTTTTCCTTTGAAATTGTATGCCCAATTCAAATTGCTGTTAAACTTAATTAACAAAATTTGTTAATTCAATTCTTTCATTTAAATCAATTAAATTCCAACAATTCAATTTAAATAAATTTATTCCCTCCCCCCACCTAAAAATCCGGAAGGCCTCGGAAAAGGGGCGAAATATGGTGTGGCATTTTAAAATCTGAAATTTAAAACAAAAATTCGATTCGAGTCAGAGCACATGTCCTGTAAAAAAAAGTAAAATGTCCGTTGTCCGAATTTTATTAAAATTCGGAAACCCTCAAAGTGTTGGGCGCCATTGCGAGCGCTGGTTTATAGCCACTCGGCGAATGGCGATTTAACCCACAAACGGTGCGGTATGCTCAGGCATATACGTATTCATATACGTATATGCGTGGGCACAGGTGTTTTGCTTTGTGGTTTATTGTAAATGTTTAATGGGCGCCAGCCAGGCCCGTTATCACTCTAAAAGGGAAAAAAAAGATAAATGAAGAGCTTAATGTACCCGTCAATCTGAAACCTAAAGAAAATAACAGCTAAAAGGCATGGAACATCAGGGGTGGTTCTTAAGAATCACAACGGCCATTTTAATTAAAATGTGACAAAATAATTTGATATTTTATTGCCGACAATTTAAGAATCAAACAACTCTAACAGAATAATCATTCCGCGACCATTTTTAAAAGTGACTATAGAGCTACCACATGGTCGATGGCATAAAAACTCGATATGTGGCCATTTTGGAAACGTGAGATCGGAAAACAGGAAATCTACGCGAAAAACCCTAAAAATCTATACAAGAACCATACACACTGACTCTACTACCGAATATAAACTCAATCAAGAGACTAAAGAAAGGTACTCAAAAAAAAGGGGTCAAGCAAGGCAATGTGTCGGAGGTTAGGATCCGTCACTGCGTCACCCGCCGAATATACGAAAAGGTTTACCTGTGACATTATTCGTGGTGGAAGTCAATATACTCGAGTGAAAACAATTAATCCAAATTTAGCAGAAATCCTCAATCAAAAATGAAATCCTCAACATAAGTCCAGAAGGATGCAAAACAAAATCAAGTGTGAAAACGTTGCGCGTGTCACCAGTCGGAGGCCAAGAACGAAAGTGACAGAATTCATGCGGAGCACCAAGACCGTGAACTCCAACGGTGCTCGCATGAAGGTGCGTTCACGAACATCAAGTACCCGCGCAACTACCGGGGAAGCTACGAACTAAGAATGGTCGTTGACTACGGTATAATCAATTTCAGTGACAATTCACAAAATACTTAACATAAAACTAATAGATATGACTAAGACTACGATATTCTTCACTAAATCCTAAAGCCTAAATCGGAGATCGACGTTTACCGAGTCTCATCCTAAAGCGCGCCTAGTGGCGGGACGGTGAACTAAACTAATACTAAGAACAATTTTACTTCGCAAATCTACCTAGGCGAAAAGGAATTCTCGCATCCTTATAAATCTAGGCCTAAATCCATCATAGGGTTCGACACTTCGGGAGTTTTACAAGTTTCTAAACTTCTCGAGCTACAAGAATTAGGGCGGCAAATTCAAAATTACGATGGGATTCAATGTGAAGTATCAACCGAAATTCCCGCGGCATCTTCTGTACTTCACTACCATTATTGAACAAAATATAAAAAAAACAAATCAGAATCTAATATTTAGTAACATGTGATCCGACCAAATTCTTAACTTAACGATATTTTGATTTAGCTCAAAGAATTAAACAATTAAAAGGATACATTTGCACCTAAATCTCTTGCTCGAGAAGATTTAGACTACATCTGAACGTTTTTGTTACTCTATGTGTGAAAATTGACCTAACCTCGACCAGACAGAAGCGCGCATGCGCAGAGGAAAATCTTTCATCGGTATTTAAACAATTAATCGCTAATAAAAATATACATACATATGCGCGTCTGGGTGTAATCAAGACAATATCAATCCTAGTACATCCGAAAATGGTGCGACGATACATAGTTACCGAGTATTACCGAGTTTTACATAATTTCGTTTTCGGTAATAGCTCTTCATGATGGCGGCAATCCGTGGCAGACAGCTTCTTCGATAATCCATTCGACTGCCAATGAGCTCCCGTTCACCTGGTTTCCGATCATTTTTCTTTAAGGTTTCAGGGTCACGACGTTACATGCCCTGGTGATATGGCGTTTATCTGACGTCCCCTGGTTACTGATAAGTTGGGTTCAGTAACACCAGAGTCGTGGTTGCTCGTGTGACGTCACGCCTTCGTGACATGGCGTTAGAGAGTGGCAAAAGATGGCGGCGTCCAGTGAGAATCCGACTGGCCCAACGTTGACTAAGGGCAGGAAGCGGTAACCATGGTGATAGTTAGGCAGTTACCAGTGGTTGTTGTACGTTCCGAAATAGCAATTCGAGTGTGCCGGAACCCTGGCATTCCCTTGACGTGATGACTCGACCCTGATAGATCAATGGAGATAGCAGTCAGATACGGTACTCATTATGTGGGTTGTTTGAGGCCCGCCATCTTGGATTAGAGTCGGTAACCATGGGAACGTGGGATGCTTGGTCTATGGTTGGTGATAGGCACTTTGGCAAATCCTGGTAAACATATGATCGGACGACCCGTACCTGGCTTCTGTAGTTGTTGTCTTTGATCTCGGTTTGACAGATGGAGGTTAGGTACATGGAAACAGAATTTACGGAGTAAATAATCTAACTGAACAATTTATGACGAGTGCTTCTGGCCGAGGTGACTTCCGCTCTTGGTCTCGATGGGTTTAAAATTTTAAAAGACATCTAATGTGGATATCAATTTGAAGTGACAGGTAAGTCAAACTTTACCCTGTCACAGGAGACACGCAAATTTGTCAAGAGCTAATGACAAAAATTTTGTTAGACAAATAACCTTTCTATTTATATCTTTTTCAATCAACATGCTTTTCTAATCACAAGTACAGAGGTGCTTATGAAAGTCGGTTTTATTTATATTTGTGAAATTGTGTGTAGACAGACGAGATATACTAGAGGAGGGATTGAAGGAGAACTGGTATTGAATACTGATAAGTCTATGAAGATTTTATATATTAAATTAATTACACCAGTCACCTTGAAATGGCTGTTTTCCATATCTCTAACACAACAATAACTAGCAACTATCCCAAATAACACCCCCATGACCTGAAAGACGCCCCTCTGGAAGGTGACGCTGTTCGTTGTCACACGATAATTTCCATATGAGATAGTGAACTTCAAACAATCATCAATATCTCTATGCATCTCACTATTTGTGGATGAACCTTCAAGCTTTCTAACAGACAGATGATAAGTCTATGAGAGGTTGAATCGAAAGCTTTCTGGTAGTCAATTCAGGCCATCGCCAAGGGGCGCTGGTGGGTTGCTGCGTCTAACTAGATGCACCTGCCCATTAGCAGGTTTTCTCGGCAGCTTTCTACACCTTTTTTCGAGCCACCTTGCTCGTACATCTCTATCCACACAGGCTCAATTCTTCAAACAATCCTATCGTTTAGGATAACTGTACTAAAGATCTTATACAACGTGTTCAAACAATTTATGGGCCTAAAGTTCTCTGGGTTGGACAAGTCGCCTTTCTTCATCCCATTACCAGCCACTGTGGAATGGGAATCTCAGACTTAAATATGAGGTGAACATGTTGGCCAGATGTTGGTGTGACACAGTAAACTTCTTTCACCAAAAGTTCTTGATACCATCTGGCCCTGCAACGGAAAAGTTATTCGTGCCCTTAAGTTCTTTCCTCACCTCTTCGGCAGTGACTGCTAATCATTCCTCGTCAAATGTCATAAGGTTGCCTCAAGGCTCCTTGAAGCTCCACGGGAAAAGGTACCTACGGCGTCGAAAACCGAAAAAAGATTATTCCATGTATGATAGATTAAGAGTCACCCCATATAATGCACAAATCAGAAAAATTATATGCGCGATAATTTTTTTTTTATTGAGCCTGGCCGCGAAGGTTTGAAGATCATGCTTTCCGGCAGACTGTGGATCCTTTAGAAACACCTCCCATCACTCACCTATGCTTTCACGCGGCCCACCTTCGTTTCTTTCGAGAAGGCACACAGAGGCTTATCATAAGACTGTGTTGTCAGTGGAGGGAGTTAATTTCGTGTGCCATGCTTTTTGGCCGTAATTTTCGTTCGTTGCCTTTCCCTAAATAGTGTGCCCTATAAAATTTTCGCAGCACGTTAGGTACCTTTTCTCGTGGCACGTCACACACACATATATAACAATTTCTGTAGTCTCGCTCTTGTGTACACTTGTATTTTGTCAACAATGTGCTGTTTGATTGTCAGAAGCTTTGACTTGTTCAGTGTGTTATGGTAGATCCTCAGTTCGTGGGCGAACTTTCGGACCCTTTCCCTGAACGGCTTTTTAGATGTTATATATGTAGTCAATCACACTCTGAACACGCAACGTATTCTGTCTTGCCAAGCAAATCTTTTTGTTTAATTGATGCAGGCGTCCTTTGATCTTTTGATCCATCGTCGGTTTTAGCCTTCAACTTGAATCAGCCAAAAGTCTCGCAGCACCATAAACTGAACAACTAGTGGTCCAGAAGTTAAACGTGCTAAAGTTCTTAGTATTTGTGGCACAACAGAGAGCACATACGCCCCATGAAGCCTTTGTGGGCGATTATCGGGTGCTCTGCGCGTTCCATCGTTTTGAGCCCACATACGCAACTCCCATAAGCAAAAAGGACAGTTTTATCAATTTTATTCAGAATCGTCAATATTAGGTGAATCGAGTTAAGATTTAACATTTACCACAGAAAAAATAGACTTTAAATTAATAGGAGGATATTTATAAATTCAGCTTTCCATCACACGTGTTTCTTCTTCAGAAGCTGCGGACGGATAGGTGAACGGTTAGAAGATTTTATTTCTTTCTTATCAACATCGTTCTCTTAGTTAGCGGCGGCGTTTTGATTCTTTTCTGTTTGGTAGAATTTTGTCGCATTCCGTAGGATCTCAATTCAAGTTCAAGGCCGTGTTCTTTGAATTTGATGATCTCCAATTCAATAATAGTAATGTTCTAAATCAATTGGATAGACTACAGTAAGTGCAGTCCAAACGATGGTAAATCAACATAGCGCTTCTCCAAAATCAAGAATTAAACATAATTCAGAACGTACAGTTGGACCATAATGATAAAGCCTTCTAAGACTCGAAAGAAATTATGAATTTCACGCGAGTTGAAGAAGTCAAACGTATCCAAGAATTTTTCTGATGGAATGCTGAGCGTAGCAGTTTCTAATTGTTTATTGAACTAATTTAATCGGAATTTTCAAAAGCGGAACTTGATAATTTGGTGAACTTTTACGTTTTCTCCGCTGATTATTTCTGCTGAAATATGATACAAGTTGCAAGATATGTAACATATAAAATTGTGAAATAAAAATAGAAGATTTTTAGCTGAAAGTTAATATTTTTTGAGGATTTGCATCTCAGAGTTCAGCATTTCCATACCTCTTCTAATCATGGTAAAGGAGGGGCATATATAAATATAAGAAGCGAAACAAATACATATTGATTTACACCTGACATTTTTATTTAATTGTTTTAGATCTACATTTATTTTTCGCTTGAATTAATTTAAGTGAAATTATTACTCAATTAGACGGTTAAAAGGTAAGACGGCAATTTCTTCTTTGGACAGTCGAGTAATGTTGCCGTTGTACAAGTACACTTTAACCGGATTGCGGCCATGCAATACTGTTTGATATAAGTATAAAAAACACCATAAGAATTTAATTTTCCAATAATGAATTTATTCGGTGATACTAGTACCCTAGCAGGTAGGCTTATCATGAAAATGGGACTATCTTGATCTCCAAATCCTAGATGAAGAAGGTCACGAGTTTTCACATCTTTAATCTGATAACTAGGAGGAATAGGATATTTTTTCAAAACTGCATAACGAGGAGGACAATGTGGTGGAGGGGAATTTCGGCTCTCTGTAGAAGATTCGCGAGTAGGAACGTAACTTCTGCCATAATGGAGCATAATCCTGCTCTGTGAACTTAATTCTGCAAAAAGAATGGAAGTGGATTAATTTTAGTCAATACGAGTATTTTGTATAAATAGTTTTTTTCCAATTTCAGATATCATTTCTGCAATAAAGGATCTTATAGTAGTATAAGGCGAAGTTACAATATTGGTATTGTAAAGTGAAATTACGATACTTGTAGGGTAAAGTATAGGCAAAATGACAATAAGAAGTTATACTAAAATTATGTAAGGAAAAACATCACGTTACACTTTCTTGCTCTAGCATCTAATACAAAAATTCGTTACGAATTTTCAATCAATTATTAAATTATCTGATGTATTCTACTTGCCAATAGAGTTATAGAAAAATACCAAGGTCATCAGGAGAGTAGCAATTGTGGTCCTAATCATTCTGAAATAGAGGAGTCAATTTCTTGAAGAATTTCCTGAATACTGCAACTGATGACGAGTGAAATAAAGTCCGCGTTTGCCGGTTTATATATTTGCCGTTATCTTCCTTTTTTTCTAATGATCGTGAATACTTAAAAAAATCACATCATAAAGTACATAAGATCTTTATTGTATGCGCGAATTTTTTGCTAAATTATGTTTCAATATTGCATACAATGTTATAAAATTCTTGAAAATTGAAGGATATATTTTTACATTCTTATCATTTATGATTAAGAAAGTATTATAATTGTCCGAAATTTTAAACCACGGTTGTTTAACGGATCTCAACGTTTTGAGGCCCCGGAAGCCGAAGATCAATTTTTGGCGATGGCGCCCGTCTGCCTGTCGAAAAATGTCTAAATGTTTCAGTTTTACGCAGAATGTACAAAAAAACTGAAGGTACACTAAAGTCTTGGCTTGAATAAAAGTGGGTATCTTTTAGAACTTGAACTTCAATTCAATAAACTTCGCAAAATCTCAAGCGATTTTTATGGTATTTCAATACATATCCAAAATCTCTAAACATTTTACAATATTTCTATAAATGTCAAAGGATTTCATAAGAATTCAGGGGTTTTGTAGGATATTAAGGATTGAAAGAATTTATAAATTAGGGTAAGAGAACCTAGTAAAATGACATGTTCCAGATTAATGACCCAATTTTTGTAAAAAAGATAATCGATTACATATCACAAGCTCAGCTGGTCTCCCTCACCAGATCTTAAATAGTTTGAAAAGAGTCGGTAAAATTCTTAATGTGTGCGATCATTGTTAATAAAAAAGAGAAACTTAAGGTGAAGCTGCAGAAGGTTTCCCTGCTGGAAGTAAAAAAAAAGAGATCCTATCTTTATGAATAATTTTGAATCTTTATGATAGAAAGAGATAAAGATCATTGATCTTATCTTATCTCTTTGTTAATCTAAATTCCCGTCTATCTTTTTCATTCTTCTCTCTTCTATTTCATCGTATCCTTTATCCATCCACGCCAAATTGAAGTTTTTGCGGAAAAGTAACCAACAAGTGAAATCATTCTTCAGGCATATAAAAAGTGGCCTGGAAAAGCGTTTTTCCAAGTTCGACGCAGTTATCGACTAAGGTAGGAAAACACATTTTAAGTGTGTATGTATATAAGCATGGACGTAACTTTGACTTTTTGGTATGCGGTCATCGTCAAATTAATTTTTTTAATAAATTCTCTTTCTTTTCGATATGCTCCTGAATTTTTTTGATCGAAAATGATAAGAGTACTCAGGGTGGCGAGTTGATCGGGAAATGACCGGGGAATGATATGGCTGTATACCAATTTAAAAAATAAATCAAAAACTACTTTTCCAAAAATCAGTTGAAGTTGTAGTTTTTTTGTTCTCCCCTCGCTCACCCCACCTCGGTGCTCGCACCCTGTATATCTAAATATATAAAAATATATTAAAAACTTTATTATTTTAAATACATCTGAACAAGAATTCCCAGCCATATACATCTCAAATTACGATTTTCACCTTACGGTGAGAATATGTATCACTTTACTATTCTTATTCCTCGCTCTCGATTCCTCGTCTACACGCCCTGGTGGAAGTTCCGGAATGAAATTGAGTCCGCTTGAATCCGAACAACTCCGATTCACTTCGATCGATTACAAACAAGTCCGAAATCTGTTTCCGACTGATTCCGATCTTCTGGTTGAAAGCTAAATCCATTTTGAATGATTGCGTCCGATTACGATTGACTCTTTTGCAGTCTGAACTGGTATCTCAGGTTAATTCCGAATAAGTCCGCGCAAATCTGAAACAAATTTTCATTCCGACTGAATCCGCCTAATACCAAAATATCATTCCAAATATCAGTCCGAATGATTTCGTAAAGAAAATTTTCCGTGACTTTCGTCCTTCAGTCCGAATGATTCCACGCATATCAGAATGAAAATTCTAAAACAATTCTAAAATTCCGTGACTAGGCACAATTTCATTCCAAATGATTCCGTGTGATTCAGCACTCAGTCCGAATGATTCTGCAGCGATCGGTATGAAATTCTCATTACGTTTAAATCCGTCAAATGACGCGAGTTCATTCCGACTGATTCCGTCTGAATCCGTCTTATGACACGAGTGCATGCCGAATGGTTCCATGCCTGTCCGCCAACAGTCAGAATGATTCCGGTTTGATCCAAATACAATTGCCACATTGCGTTTGAAACGTAAGTTAAAAAAATCTGCCCGCCTCGCGGGCACATTCTCATCGCGCGCTTTGCGCGCGGCTCGCTTCGCTCGCAAGTTTGAGCGCGCCTAGGGCGCGCACCTGTTGGATCTCGCGCTTCGCGCTCGATTAGGTATTCGTCTAGCGCTTCGCGCTCGATAATATATTCACCTCGCGCAACGCGCTCGGACATATTTGCCTGACTCTTTAAGCTCGGTACCTCTAGGTTTTCGCACTTCGTGTGATCGCTATTGTTATGACCTGTTTTTGGTTTAATTATCTCAGTTTTACATAAAGAGAAGAACTAATTTACTTAAGGTTCTATCGACCTTAAGGAACATATTCTCATCAAGACACTCGCGCTTCGCGCTCGATATTTTTGTTTTAGAAATCATGTAATCCTTGTGCTCCATGCTCATTTCTGGTCGTCGCATAATAGATACCCAACAGTTTGAGCGCGCTCACGGCGCGCGATTTGATCGTCGCGCTTCGAAACGACCATATGTTATGTTCTATGTTCTTCAGATAAAAGTGACTATATTTGTATTTGATTTAAACCGTATCTTTCTAATAAGTCATACAATCAGACAGATTTTTTCGAACTATCTGAAGAGGAGAGAAAATAGTATCTAAATCATTTTTGGAACATATATTATTATCGGGTATATCCCATCCCTAACGGACCGGCCGAACGCAAGCATTACGCTGCAGTGTAATGCTAAAGTAATGCTTAAGTAATGATAAGGTAATGCTAAAGTAATATGGCATTATAATCAATAAAAGAAACAAAATAAACATGTAAACTGTTGCAATAAGGTCATCCACTAATTTTTTTTTATTTTTGCACATTAAAGTATTTGCTCTAAAATCACTAATAATACCAGAATAGTGCAAAAAAACTTTTTTTTTTTTAAATTATATTTGAAAAAGAAAAATTTGTACATATTTAAAATTCCTATTTCTGTCGCGCCCATTCTGCCATCTCGATGTGACGTACCACGCCGCCAAACTCTTGTAAATAACCCATGTGATTCTCGTTTTTTCATAAAAACGGAAAGAAAACAGCATTACCATTGGTATTTTGTGCCTAAATGTAAGAAAACCTATGTCAAAAATCCATGAAAATTATTTATATCTATACTGAAAGATGAGGAACGAAAAAAATGGTAC
>CAKNWW010348661.1:0-10684 GCA_932074435.1 Andricus kollari | reverse complement strand
CTCTTAATTGCATATATTGATTTGCAACCGTCTTAATTATAAATTAACATAATTTCGAAATTGTTATCATTACAAAGCTTCCTCTATGACGAAGCAAAAGGAAATCAAAATATCTAAAACCTATAATAAAGATTCTCAATCTTCTAAATTGTTGTTGAAAATATTAAGTTAAGTGATTCAATATGAGATTCAAGAAAATTTTTTTATCTCGTTTTATTACATTTTAATTAGCGTTCATTATGATAAAAACCGTGCAATCAGTGGAAAATTATTCATATAAAGTTGTGAATCGGCCTCCCGCTTAAAATTATCCGACGTCGGATAATTGTAATTTTCAAACTTTTGCAGTAGCGGAGAAAGGCTAGAGGTGTTTATCGCCTCGGCCTATTTCCCTGGCGATGCCGGGGACCACCGCCTCCTAGAGAGGTGAAGGCTCTAATTTGGCACTGTCAGGAGAATAAAATCCCTCTGCTGTTGGGCTGTGATGCAAACTCTCACCATGCGGTGTGGGAAAGCACAAACATCAACTACAGAGGGAGAGATTTAATTGAATATATAGCAGGCACAGAGCTGCAGATTCTGAATCGGGTTGATACCGCCACATTCCAGACTAAAAACAGGAGTGAGGTTCTCGATTTGACTCTATGTTCGGGTGCACTGAGGATCAGGGAGGCTTGTGGAATTTCCCACAAGCTATGGTACCATTGATGAGTTAGAGCACACCACGGATTTTCTGCGAAGAGCTCTGACTACATCATATGAGAACAATTGCCCTACAAGCACAATTAAGTCTAGAAAGAGAGCAGAATGGTGGAATACCCACCTTGAGAGACTCCGTAAAAAGACAATAATGTTGTGCAATAGGGCAAACAGAACTATATTGCCTTCGGACTGGGACATCTATAAGACAGCCCAGTCTGAATACACTAAAAATATAAGAAAGTATAAGCGGGAAAATTGAAGGGGCTTCTGCGAGGAATCGAAAAACATTCCGTAAACAGCGAAGCCGCACAAGATCCTGGCGCAAAATCCGGAAGCTCGCCTCGCGCTCATAAGGCTCGATAATGGTGAGTTTGCCAAAGACGAAGAAGCAACGCTAAATCACCTGATGGAAGTTCACTTCCCGGGTTTTCAGCGAATCCGAACCAACCAAGAGGGGGAAAGCTGGGAGCCAAGGGGTGGTGAGGGCCGACTGGAATTTCTCCTCTCAGGACGCTGATTACAAGAAGGTAGAATGGGCCGTAGGTCTGTATAGCTCTTAAACACGTGCCATTGGCAGGGCAGGATGGCAGTGCTTCCCAGCTGCATAGACGGCAGCATGCTTTTCAGGCAGGCTGCTTGGTAGAAACTGCACTTCATGCTGTTGTGGCAAAATTTGAGGAGCAGTTGGAACAAAAGGGGTATGCTCTGGGCGTTTTCTTGGATATAGAGGGTGCTTTCAGCAATACTCCTCCAGTAGTCATCTGTAGTGAGGCTTTGAGATGTGGCGTGCCGGACCAGCTTGTACGCTGAATAGGAAGCATGCTACTTCGGAGAAGACTCGAAACCAGATGTCCTGTCGCCCCTACTGTGGTGCATTGTTGTGGATGGTCTCCTTCGAAGGCTAAATAAAGAGGGGTATTATACTCAGGGAGATGCGAATGACTTTGTAATCCTCGTCAGGGGGCACGTGTCGTGCCGAAGGGTTTCGCACGAAAACCAGGCTTACATTTTTTTGAAACTTTCGCTCCTGTCGTTCACTCAGGTTGTTGATTGCATTGTCAGTTAAATTTAACCTCAGGATAAATCAACGAGACTTTTCAGACGAGCCAACGATAAGCTGAAGAAGATAGATAGAACGCCCACGGTATGCAAACTTAATAGAGCCCTATATGGTTTTCGCCAAGCCGGACGTCAGTGGTATACAAAATTGGATGGTAACGCTGCATTGGGAACTCAAGCGGACATAGAATACGCCGTCACTGTGCTCGGACAATCCAAGATAGTCACCCGAAACAAGAGCATTGGTCAGCAGCCAAATGTGTACTACGGAACCTTCAAGGAACTACGAATCTAGGGTTGAGATTCAAAAAGGACAAGGATGCCTTGGGATGCTTTGTCGATGCAGATTGGGCCAACTGCGTGATAGATAGACGCTCCTACACGCGTTCAGTCTTCATCCTATGTACATTCAGAATTGAGCAATTTTCTATGGTGAGTAGTAAAAATGACAGCGTTGATTTATTTTTTAGATTCAGTTTTAATTTTTCACATATGTGACATATGTTTCTAATATAAAGAAAGAAATGGTAATCCAGGCGCCTTGGGTAGTAAGTAACTAAATTGTATTTAATAAGAAAAAGCTGAAAAAATGAGAAAAATGTATTACGTAATTTATGAATGGCCCATTATTAGATATGTAGTTTTTTTCGCCATTATACGTTTCACGCTCCTTTGTATCCAAAAGTGATATTTTGACATCATTAAAATTTCACTTTTTATGTGTGTTTATGATTAGGCCTGAGACGGACAACATTTGCTTCCACATAAACTCAATCTACTTTTCATTTTGAACAAACTCAAATAGCGTTTGGAAAAAAAGCAATTAGGATATGATGCGGATTACGTCAGACTAATTGTTATTTTCGGAAAGCTTAAAATTTGTTTTTAAATATTGCAAATATATTATTGTATTATATTCACCCCCCTAATTCAGGATGACCGTCAAGGGAAAGATGAGAGTATAAACGATCCCCATCTTTTCTAATTAGAATAAAAGCTGATTAAAGCGTAAATGAAAATTTTTTTTGGCAGTCGAATATTCTGGTGCCCTATTAAAGTATATGTGTGTGTGTGTAGGTATGAAATCTTCATCGTAATAAAATATTTTAGAGGCGTCAAGCTTATCTTTCAGAGATCTTTATAATTCATAAATCAGTTTATGGAATTTGGTTACTTCAAACTAGGCTACTTTGAAAAAAACGTTTTTTTCGATAAGCGCTTGGCTAGGAATGTTTTAAAATTATTTAAAACATTTTTAAACCATGCTTTGTTCAAAAATATGTCCACTGAGAGAATAAGTTGTCTTGAAACAAAAGCATGGTCCTCTTGCCTGTTTTGTTTTGAACGATGTGGATCTCTTTTTTACACAAACAGAATTTTTAGGCTGCAAGAGTAGCTGAAGTTAGTCGCATAAGGACAATTTTTACTGCAAAGGGATTCCTGTTGAGGCAAATGAAAATCCTCTCAAACTTAAATTTAAGAGGAAATTCCATTTACGTCAAAAAACATCCTTTTGTCACAGGAAGACATTATTATATTCAACAAATGAAAACATTTGAAATTAGTTTATTCATTTGCAATTAATTGAATACTCTTTAGTCCTACTAATTACCTTCTTAGAAACTCAATGAAATATTTTTATTTTCTCAAGGTTTATAATATTATAATTTAAGAAAAAAAATATTTCACACCTCAGTCTTTCAACGAATTTCCACGTTCTGAGTTATCCTGAAGCCGAAAATGAAGTTTTGGTAATGGCGTCTGTCTATATGTATGTATATCCGTCTGTAAACACGTTAACTCTCGAAAAAATGAACTGAAAAAATCGAGCTTTAGCACACCTTTTTTGGGTCCAAAAAGAAAGAACGAGTTCGTTAACCAGAATTCCTTCACCAACGGTTACGATTTTATCCATCGAAAATGCTATGCAAAAATCAAAAAATCCCATTTTACGCCATTTGACGATTTAGACAAGCTGATTTCTTCTACTCAACACCCAATCTCATTCCTCTCGAACCATGATATTATCAGCATCCAATATCAGTTCTCCTTTAATCCCACCTCTAGTGTAACTCCTCTGTCCATACGCAATCTTACAAATATTAATGAAACTGAATTTATTAAGCATTTCTCTACTTATGACTGGAATAACATTTGTATTAAAAAGGATACAAATAGAAAGGTGATTTGTCTGACTACACTTTTATCTTTAGCCTTTGACAAATTTGTGCCTCTCCATACCCTTTAAGCAAAGAAGAAGTCGACTCCTTGGATCACTTCTTATATCAAAGATTTGATAAAAGAAAGAGAGAAAAACGTAGATTGGCTAAAAGAACAAAAAAAAGTATTATTCAAGCCAATTTTCGTAAATTGAGAAACTTAGTACAAACCAAAATCCGGGATTCATACAATCCATACAATTACAATTCTATAAAAAACAGAAATAAAAACATCTGGCTTCTTTTAAGAGGGCTTGGACTTATTCCTTCTAAACACTTAGCCCCTGATATAAATTTCTCCCCCGCAGGCATTTTAACAGCTTTCACTACAAAACCCACACTCCGTGTAAATAGGACTCCTTCCCCGTCCTCAGTTCCTTCTACTTTTGATAATACTAAATTATTGTTTTCTGGCATATAGCAAAAAACCCTAATTAAAGAACTCTTCGATTAAAAAGCAAATGCTGAAGCTTCCGAGTTGCGAATATTTCAAGAAAAATCTTTAGATTCCTTCAACAGCTTAACAGGAATAAAGAATTACTTCCTAGTTCTACGCGTATCCTCCCAGTTAAAAGCCTTATCCTTGCTTTCTTTGACTATGGCTATGTAGTAAATGACAATATTACTGATGAGCTGAATGCCAAGCTTGAGCATACGCTTAATACTTGCATTCGGTCTATCTATAACATTCCAAAAGAAGACAATTTTTATGGGTAATTTTCTTTACAGCCTATTCAGTAATAAAGCTCCGGAGTATCTTCGTAACCTCTTCCATTTCATTGACAAAGATCAACCGACATATTCCAAACTCCGTGAAAGGAAAGCCGTACTAAAAATGCAGCCACGCCGCACGTGTAAAATGCAAAGGTCTGTTATTAGTCGCAGTGCTCGCCTTTGGAACAAACTACCTATAACAATTAGAAATGCTCCTTCTCAATATCACTTTAGAAAACTCCGTTTTAGTTACGTATGTATAATTAGAGTATCATTCTTTTAATAGCCCACATCTAATTATGTGTATTATAGTTTATTTCTTCTTTAAAGCTAAAATTTATCCATACCTTATCTTTAGGATCGCACGATCTTATCGCCTTGTCTTCCTCGCTTTGTCTTGCTCGCATATCCCTACTCTCTCGCTTCCGCGTCTACTACCTAATGTTTATCTACTATTTACAATATTTACATACTACTCATATCTACTTCCTCTCCTATTTACAATCTTTCCTTCTCCATTCCTCTTCCTCCTTCCTTCTGTTCTTCTCCATCCTACCCAACACTCCCTTCACCCATGTTACTGCCCTTTCGTCCCCCCTTTCGTCCCCTCTTTCATGTATTAATACCATCGTGCACATTTTACTCCTTTCCACCTCTACGCAGTCCTCCAACCAGAGCTCCTCTTTAGCATAAACCTTCCCACACAGTTCATACATCCTCTTTTCCCTACAGAGCCAGAACATATTAAAATCCTTTATGCACCCACACCTCATCCGCGCTATAAGCTCCTGACTTGCTTTCTCTCCTTTCTCACACAAATATTGCCCTCTCGCCCTTGGCATGCTCCACACACATTTCCAGTTAAACCTTGACTCTCTTATTCTCTCTTCCCCTGCTGTCTTCTCTCTCTCTCCATGTCGTTTTTCTTAACCAACTCATATACCTTCCTTCCTTGTGCATCCTTCTCACTTCATCCATCTGTAGTCCATTCTTTCTAAAATACCTTTCCATTTCAGCCTCCATCCTCCCACCTCCTCTTCTGTTTTCCTTTTCCCATCAACACTCCCTAACCAGCTTACTTCCCCCCCTCTTCCAAAATTTTTTCCTCATATTTACACTTCCAATCCCTGCTAGAATCCAACACTCGTTCTCCCCGTCTCCCTCCTGGCAATGTAATTAGTCGTGTTCCTTGCCAACCCCAATGTCCACTTTACATACATATCGTGTGTCCTATTTACCTCTTCACTTTCCTTCCACCCCCATACCTCTACTCCATACAATAACAGACTCATAACTAGCTAGTCAAACAATTTCATTCCCCTTTCAAAATTATCTGCGAATAACTTCTTTCCTAACCCCCACACCTGCCTCATCACCACATTTGCCCTCCTCACTCTCTCTTGTATGTGACCATCCACTCCCCCAAATACGGGAATCAGTCCGAAATTTTCCGTATTGTCATTCGAAATGACATTGGATTTTTATTTGTTGACGTCCGGAATGTGAGCGAGAAAAAGCGGTCTATTTCGATAAAATCCGCAATTTTTCGGGCTGTAACACAGAAAAAATGGGGGTTTCCATTATAGAACTGATTTCTGGTTTCAAAGGAGCTGCAATAAAAAGGAACCTCTCTTGCTGAAAAGGAACCCCAAAATAATAAATTGATATTAAAGGAACTCACAGTATGGACTCAAATCCTTCTAATAAAGCCTTTTTATCACTTCTGCCTTGACTCACTTGGAGGATTTTGCAAGTTAATGATGCACATTTGACTTCTATCATCTGATTGAATTTGTTAAAAACGAATAAAAAACATTTATTAGTATGTATCTGTATGATTATTCATAATATTTATTGATTTCAAATATGCCCGCGTTTTTTGGTACATGCGCAGTGGAAAACGTCGGCAACTGCCAATGGTCATTTATTGGATATCAATTAACTAACAAGGAACCTTCAAAAAGAGTTCCTTTGGTTCCTAAGATCTGAAGGATGACAACTTTTACTCGAGCAGCAACTTCACCGAACACCCAGTTTTTGCTGTGCTGTCTTTTAACTCTGAAATCAGAATTCGATCCGGCTCGGTCTATAATTTATCTCTTCAGTCAGAAATTCATTCGGTCAGGTAATCTGTTTTATATTGGTATCACACTTGTTTTATGCATTAAACCCACACGTTTAACGCAATTAAAAATCTTAAGTGTTGAGGGAGTACGAACCGAAGTTTGTAATCATGGCGAATGATTAAAATAGGAATTAAGGGCCATCCATAAATTACGGTACAACCTTTACGGTAGGGGGACATTGAAAATTTGGAATTGAATATCTCTCAATATTTAATTTATATAGAAAATGATGCAATCTTTAATCTTGACGACTCAAGATTGAAATTTATCAAGCTTTATAAATTTGCAATTGGAAAATTTTAAATTCTGAACAGGAAAAATGACAACATTGATTTATTTTTTGCATCCTCCGATAATTTTTTACAAATATAACATATTTTTCCTTTTATAAAAAAAGGAATGCTAATCTAGGTGTCTCGGGCAGTGAGTAACTAAATTGCATTTAATAAGACATAGCTGAAAATACTTGAAAAAATTACATAACGTAGGCCTGACATCCGAAGTGTAAATTTTCAATTCAATTAAAATGGAAGAAATTGGTCATATAAGTTAGAATTCGATTAAAATTTTGAATAGTTGCAAGTAATCTTTCTGTGAGTCCTGAGCTCACATTTTAAAATAAAACTAAATTAAAAGGCTAGGCAAACTAAGCGGAATTTTAAACTCAACACTGCACTTAGATGAATTCAAATGATGCTAAGTTTCAAGAGGTCAAAGAGAACAAAGCGAAATTAAAGTAAAAAAGAGAACGCTGCTGGATATAAATGAAGAGAAAGAACGTTCATTCAGAACAAAATTTACGGGCACTCATGAGAATCCAGTAGGTTTATGATCAATAGTCTAGGAAAATTAGGCAAACTGGTTTACGTGTAATTCTGTTCACGCTCAAATCAATCCTCACAGTAGAAGATGAAAAAGTGATTTTCTTAACTTGATCGAAAACATTTTTGGGGGCTGATCTATCCCACAATTATTTTTAATTATATAAAAAAATTCCAAACGGGCATGCTTTCAACCCGACAAATCTGGGAAAAATATAAGTTGCACACGATAATAAAATAAAGTTTACGTGTTTTTGCATTTACCCAAGAAATTACTATATAGGGGGTAACCACCCTTAAGTGCGTTTTATTATGTTTCTGCTAAATAAAGGAGGTTTCGCGTACAAATCCAAGCAGAAAAATTTCTTTACAAAGAAAGTAGAATAATATAAATTCGTCAATTGAGTGTACATTTTTTCTAATCGTAAACTACCCCAAAGAAATTTACGAGTATACAATAAAATTACCAAGTGAGTGTAAATTCAAGCTGAAAAATCTGAAAAAATATATGTTGCCCGTGATAACAAAATAAAATTGATCAGGCCAACAATCATCATTAGACTTGTTTATTCAGTGTACATGGTACAGTAGTGATGCTTTTCGAAGAAATGTTTAAAACACAAAGATTTTTTGCACCTAGAACATCTAATAACGGCTACATTTTGACATCCTTCAATTTCACATAATGTGTTGGATAATGTTTTAAAGGAAAAGTCTAGCGGATTCTCAAATTCTCCTGGTTTTTCTGCAACGGAACCACTGTTAAACCAAGAGTACTTAAAAAGACTGTGATAGTTTAGTGAAGATAATTGATTATGTACTAAAGACTGTAACTTTATAATATTATTTCGAATTTGCAGATTTCAATCGTAGTCTAACAGTATAACTGAATCTGAAAAATGTCGCACATAATTTTTCCATATGGGAAATCCGTAGACGTCAAGGGGCTAAACTTTGCCAGTAGTACCTTTCGGTATAATCATAGGAATTATATTCCTTCCACCAGTGTTGCTTGCCGTACAACTTCTGTGCAATGCCCAGTCCAAGAGTCTACGAGCAACACGCTTGTCGGCCCTACATTCGGGAAAAAACATTTTCCAACCAGCTCTGAAAATGTTCTGTAGGCAAAATAATTTGCAAAATTTAATGGCGCTAAAAACTTTATTTTATGACTTCAAATTATTGGAAATAAACAAATTTACCAGACGTAAGTTTTCCAGATTTGGATGCAGCTACCAAAACATTCATAGGCTGAAAAATGGCTTCTTGTACAATGGGTCTAAATTTTCCACTTGGCTCTTTTAACACAAGATAAAGTGGAGACAGAAGCTTTCCATCCGCAGAAATCGTGGGTTGGATAGTGTAGCTGTGAGTTGTAGAAGAAATAGATTGGACAACACATTCGACTTGACGTGTACCTTCAATTGCCAATGTTCTCCCAGAATACATTTCTAACTGGAATCCACTTTGATCCGAGTTATAAACATTCTCTCTCCAATTTTGAGTGATGTACGGCTTCACTTCATTCACAAAATTCTCTGCATCTACTGCAAACTTTTCCTTATCTTCTAATGTTTTTCTGGTGATAAATTTGATGAATTTTCTGGATATTATTCTGTGATTTTATTTAAACCTCCACACCCACCAGTCAGATTCTTTAAATCGTGTATCATCAAAACCAAGCATTTTTTTAGCATGTAGATCCCATTTTTGTAAGTCTGCATCGTGAACTATTATACCAGCATCAATTGCACTTTAAAAATTATTCAATGTGTACTCCGAAATACGGTTCAACTTTTCCATATGTGCAACTCCTTTATTTACTTGTCCTACCCATCGCCTCAATTGACGTACTGATGTTACTTTTCTCAATACCATTAAACTTATTCATAGCTGATGGGAAAAATAACCTTGTCCTAATTCCTAGGGTTTCCTTGATTGTATAGTTTTATGAGAGGGTGGTAAGAGCTAGTTTTAATTTCCTTCCATCACTGAATCCAGTTTATGAAATTGGACTTGAGCTGTTAAATAGGCTAAATTGAGAGCAAAGTAAACGACCTGTCTTATGAACGTACATAGATTCATGAAAGCCGTTTAAGATGCAACATTCATATTAAAATTAACAGAAAAATAAACTTTTTTTGGGATAAATTAGCCCTCAAAATGCCTCAGTCAAATTTTATGTTGAAAGATACGCAACTCGAAAATTAATCAATCAAATCAAGCTGGAACGCATATGCTCTTCCGTGCGATCTCATTTTTCAATAAATGACCAATGTTACAACCTCAACAATAAAGTTACCTAATTGCTAAAGATTACGCGATAGTGAAGCTAAGCCGATAGTGGGGCTAAGACGACACTTGCTTTTTTAGAGAAAAATATAAACCTTGTTAACTTGGTTTTTTTCGTATATCATAGTAGGACTTTTAAAATTAAAGGTCAAACCTTCGACAACCGGATTTTGGTGATTGTGAATTCTCTTTGTTTAAAGCTTCTTCTGTTTCAACGAACACATTCTCATCTCGTGTTTATTGAGCCAAAAACGGTCAAAAGCCACTTTTAAAATCTAACTTAGGCAAACAATTTTTGTCATCAAACATTTTATTGTCTCATGTGTCTTTTTTCCAAATTTTTAATTTATTTATTTGTAATTTTGGAAAGCAATTAATAATGAATCCTTTTTTGGTGAAAAACTTTTATCTATTTATTTTTTCCATAACTTGTGCTGTTTTTCTTAACATTTTTCATTTTTTAAATGTCTTTTTTCACGAATTAAACAAAAGCTACGCTTTCTATCAGAAAATAATTAACGAACAATTTTTGAACCTTTTGTGGGTGAACAGTCTTTGTTCATTTATTTTTGATCGTATCTTGCATAGTTTGACCGCAAAATTGAATTTTTTCAAACGTTTTTCGCAATTAAACCCAAAAATGTGCATCTTATAAAAAAAAGTTGGTTAAAAAAGGCTGGTTAGCGAACTTGTCCTTTCTTTTTATGCCTTAAAACAGTGTGCCAAACCTGAACCCAATCTGATCAGTCCT
>CAKNWW010348659.1:0-16862 GCA_932074435.1 Andricus kollari | reverse complement strand
TTAAAGTTTATTCTACTTTCGAAACGTGATAGAAAAAATAGAAAATGGGGAAAAGGTTGCATATTTTTAAAAAGAGGAAACTGGTGAATAAATACGTAATTATTTAATACTAATAAATACAATAGATATTATTTATTTATTTGAATATAAGACAAGGATTAAATTGAAAATGATACATAGAATTACTTATTTAATTGTAAAAGTTACAAAGTTACAAAAGTTTGTAACGTCGTTTTAATTTTCATTTCAATTTAATAATGCGAATTATTATTCAGTAATGAAAAATTCATATTACAATGATTGAAAAGTAATGAGGTGGATGTTATTCCAAAGGTCCTTCCTGGTAGTCTAGGTCTTCAAATCAGATCTTCCTCGGGGAAGTAGGGTTATGAACTGAAATTTGAGATACCCGGGTGGTTTCTCAAGGTCTTACTGTTTTAATGGTTAGTTTGTTCATTAAACTCGGAGCGAATGCACAAAGAAAATCGGATAAAATAAAAAGCGATATGGCCAAAAGTATAAATGTCAAAAATGGAATCCATCATCAAAACTTGTAAAAGAAGAGACAAGATTAAAAAAAGAAAAAAGAGCTAAGGCGGCAAGAGAATGGCGTGAAAAAATTAATGGCAATCCCACTCAAAATACTAAACCTCAAATAAAGCGCAATCTAAGGTAAAATGTTTGATTACCTGATACAAAAAAACATAGCCTCTAATAACATACATAATTGATTATTATATTGATAATTTAAGAAAATATTTTTTCGATTTATTTCAATTATGAAAGTTATACAAATCTGTAAATTTAGTGGATTTTCAAGAATTTATTCAAAATAGGTGAGGTATTTCGTAGGGTTTCTAAGATTTGAAGAGATTTAAAATTATTTTTTTCGAAGTCAACCTGAATGTTTATCAATTTATCCTGCATTCTTTTAATTCTTTGGAATTCTTTTGAATTTTTAAAATTCACTTAAATTCTTCTCAATTCACTTACTTCTACTTAATTCGATGGATTTTTTTTTATTTTTAAAAAGTTTTTATTTAATTGATCCTGAGCATCCATTGAGAATTAAATAATGAAAGGATTTGAAATATTTAAAGTATTTTTTCAAATTTCTTGTCATTTTGAAGATCTTTAAAATATTTCAAAAGATTCAAAAGGATTTTAAATATTTTAGGTTATTTTGGAAGATTACAAAGAAATTTTAAATGGATTCCAGTAATTTAATGGGATTTCGAAGGATTTGAAATATTTTAGGTTATTGAAAAAGATTTGCAGGCACTTTCAAGAGATTTCAAAAGTTTCAAGGGATTTCAAAAGATATCAAAGGATTTTAAATATCTTACGAAATTTTGAAAGATTCATAGAACTTTTTTATTCTTTTCAATAGTTTATAGGAATTTCGAAGACTTCAAATATTCATAATTAAAAAGTTGATTTTTCATCTTCAAAATCATCAAAAGTTAGGATTTTCTATTTATATATCATCACAGTTTGCCATTGTAACTCTTCAAAATTATGGAAATTTAAATTGCAAACTTTTGAAATTGAAGATTTTTTGGCTTTGACAATTTATAATTAAGGGTTCTGCAGGTTTTGGGTTTTGCAAACAAAAATTCTGTGATTTTCTTGCCATATTGCATACCTTTAAAATATAAATCGTAAAATTTGAATAATTTGTATTCCTATATTTCAAAATTTTTAGAATTTTCAATTTTTACTCTTCAAAATTGAAGAACTTTGAATTTTGCATAGTTTAAAATTAAAGTTATTAATTTTGAAAATTTAAAATTAAAAACCCTTGAATTTTCTTTATCTAATTTCGATATTTCTTCATTGAAATTTAAGAATTTCTATTTATATATCTATAGAGATGTGTCCTGTAATGTAATACATTAAACAATGATTGTGAAAATGGCTAGGTGGAGTTTTCTACTAGTGTTTTTATGTTTATCACATTAATTATGCCGATGTGTATCGCTCCGGGGTGCAAACCAGGTTACAAAAGTGAACTCGGAGAATCCGAAGATCCCGAATGTGAAAAAAATTAATGTTCCCGTCGTTCCGAAAGACCCAGCTATTAAAGCTTTATGGCAAAAATCTTTAATTCTGAAATATTTTACCGTGACATCTGGCCAGTTCGTTTACAGCAAACATTTTTGAAAGGAAAATATTCTTTGCGAGAAAATCCTAAAAGGACCCGATGGCACTATTTTGGGAAAGGTCAATAATTACATATTTACTGTAAATTCGAAATCACAATTTACAAATAAAACAAAAGTCAATTCTTTTTTATTAAATAAAGTGTATTATTAGTTATTTTCACTTACTACTAGTTTAAAACAAAATCGGTTTGTTTTCCCCTCAGCAAGTGCAAGTACCAAGTTAATCTAGTCAATGTTCTATTTGAGTAGCATATAAAAAAAGTGACGTTACTTTCAGGATTAAATTATAAGGCTACAAAATGTATTATACTAACCTCAAATTTTCTTCTTTAACAATTCATGCGACCAAAATCTTAAATAATTGTTACTTTTTTTAAACGGGTTGTAAGTGAAAATACCTAATAAATATAGTTTATTGAATAAAAAAGAATTCACTTTTGTTTGATTTGTAAATTGTGATTTAGATTTTACTGTGAATATATAATTATTTACCTTTCTCAAAATAGTTCCATCAGGTCCTTTTAGAATTTTTTCGTGGTGATAAAAAATGCGTTTACTGTGATTTAAATGGCCAGCTTTCATCGTAAAATTTTTCCAAATCAAAGCTTTTTGCCACAAATCTTCAATAGCTGGGTCTTCCGGAACGAAGAAAATATTAATTGTTTCACATTCGAATTCTCGGAGTTCTCTTTCCTAGCCTCATTTGCACCCCGGAGCGATACACTTCGGCATAATAAAGGTGATATACAAACACAAAAACACCAGTAGAAAACACCTCCGGGACATTTTCATGACGAAAGCCATATAACCGTCAAAACAACACGAAGAAGGTTACAGTGACAGTTCACGAACGTTCCATGTGCCATGTTACGTCATTGAAATTTGATTCTCACTTCAGTCCTGTTTTGATCCAAAAAAGTTGGACTAAAACGTCGTTTCGTGGCATTAGAATGGAGCCACCCGAGACTATATTTTTTGAGGACTGTTTCAATACTGAAAACTAGCCTTGAAATGATACTTTTTTTTTACAGTGTACAGCAAAACAATAAGAAATAAGCATACATGCCGCTGCGGAAATGTGACACCTCTCAAACCACGTATTTTCCGCAGCGGTATTTGTGTGACGATACTTACCTACTTTATAACACAAGAACTGGCCGCAAGTCATTTCAGACTCTAAAAGAGTTATATTTTTCTTGTGTTTTGAGCAAAATCGTTCAGTTGGAATGAGTTCAATTTGTCTCAACCACTGAAGTGTTTTTTCTCTTTTTTGAAGAATCATACTCAGACTGAAAATATTATATGTTTCATTCATCTTGGTTAGAACTCGAGAGAAGAAACCTTCGAAAATAATGAATGCACGCATGAAACACACCTGTTAGTACTAGGAGCGCGGATGGTGGAGAAAGACCTGTCGCTTATTGCACTAAAATTTGTTAAATTTTATCAGATGTATCGATAATTTTCTCGAAAACTATCACTCGTATGAAAAAATTTTTGCAACAAAAAATGTGTATGTCGATAAAGTTCACAACTTTTTTTTTAAAGATTTTGCGAAAATTTGCATATTGACTAATCTGAACGCAAGAAACCTTGATTTTTAAGGGGCTTTTTCCATGATAATGGATGTACCACTAATTTTCGCGAAAACTATTACTTGTAGATAAAAATGTTACAGACAAAATATGTGTAACTCGATTATATGTACAACTTTTCTTTCCAATATTTGATAATATTGTGCGTATTGGTTTAAATAAACGCAAAAAACGTGACCGAACGCATTTCCGTAACTTTCTTCGTGTTTTTCTTGTTTTTACAACGCAATCCTCTTTTTGTAAAAAAATAATAGTTTCAGGCAAAAAGTGTATTCCACAAAAAAGATGTATTTTTATACTAGCCAAAATTTTTTTTAACCCTTTCGTGCACATAAGAGTTACAGCTATAATGCAGGAAAACTATTTCCACTATAAGGGGTTCCGACCTGCGCTGAATCCGAATCCGGGGTCAGATTTTGAAAATTCAAGATGGCGGATACAATATGGCGGACAACATATCGAAAATATCAATAAAAAGAAAAATTGTATCGTATTTCACGTCAAGAAAAATAATACAAACTGTTCTTGGTGTTTTTTTCATTTATCGCATAGTTTTCGAGAAAAAAATTCATAAAGTTTTCATATGACAATAGAGGCCGTCTATTCCATTCGTGCAAATAAGAGTTACAGCTATGGTGCAGGAAAACTGTTTCCACTATAAGGGGTCCCGACCCGCGCTGAATCCGAATCCGGGGTCATATTTTCAAAATTCAAGATGGCGGATCCAATATGGCGGATAACATATCGAAAATGTCAATATTTTGCGAAAATATGGATCAGCCATCTTGAATTTTCAAAATCTGACCCCGGATTCGGATTCAGCGCGTGTTGGGACCCCTTATAGTGGAAACAGTTTTCCTGCACCATAGCTGTAACTCTTATGTGCACGAATAGAATAGACGGCTTCTATTGTCATATGCAAACTTTATAAATTTTTTTCTCGAGAAATATGTAATAAATAAAAAAAACACCAATAACAGTTTGGATTTATTTTTTGACGTAAAATACGATAAAATTTTTCTTTTTGCATAATATTGATATTTTCGATATGTTGTCCGCCATATTGGATCCGACATTTTGAATTTGGAAAATCTGACCCTGGATTCGGATTCAGCGCAGGTATGTACTGAGATAAACGCAAAAAAACATGATTTTTATGGTGCTTTTTATGGTTTTCACCATGAAAATCGCTTTGTCGCCAATTTTCACTATCTTATTCGTAATCAGCGCGTCAACATACATAAGTATACGAAGTTTCAATAAAATCGGAAAATTCAGCTATTCGGAAATTTATCCAGGACGCTTAGTTGTTGTGTTAATCGGAAAAAAAATCAATACAAATAAAAGAATGTAATATTTTGGAAAACGACCCAAGAGACGAAAAAAAAAATGAGAAGACAAAATTTGAACAACCAAAAAAGATCTGGAAATTTGTTATAAGCTCTTGTTATAAAAATGCATCAAAAATTAACATTTTACTTTTTGGAACACTAGTATGCATATTTTCAGCTTAAATCATAAAAAATAAAGTTGAAAATATTATAAACAAATTAAATTTATGGAGAAACGACTTCACAGTATTTCATAGATTTTTTATATATTCGAGAGTATCTCAAACAAATTTTTAACGCACTCAATATTTCCAACTTTTAGCTTTAAGGGCAAGTGATCAACAGTGACGTCACTGTCCCATGTATTTTTTATAAACGGTCCTATTTGTAAAAAACTGAAAATAATGGGCTGAAATTTTGAAATATGATAGAATGAACGTCAGGGTAGGCCTTCCTGGTGCGATAGCGTTTATATTAGCAAAAGCAAATAATTTATTTATAACCGGGCGGGCAGAGTGATTTACAGTAGTTGGCCGCGACCAACCGAATTACTTTTTAAAATTTTCTTCAAATCATCACACTTGTTTTGATTGATGAATTTTCTCATTATGTATATTTTATAATTATAAATTATATACTAATATACTATTCTGGAGTTGAAATCAAAAACATTGTCTATTTTAGCGTGTCTCATTTCATTCACGAGATACATTATATTCATTCCAATTTTGAACTGCTAAAAAAAAAATAGATATCTGAAATTATCGAAACCCGTAGATTATGAACTTCTAACTTTCGCAGCGTTATTTTCAAAATTTTACAAATTTCTAATTTTAATCCGTTTCAGCTGCCTAGTCGCAGGAATAACGGGAACTTCTGCAGGAATTGAAATCCGAAATCTGAGTAGCTTTAAACGAGCAGCACTGAAACGGCACCGGGAAGTGCATTTTTGTTCTGATTAGCTAATCATATACCTTTTTCGTGGTAACTCTACTATTCTCTTGTAACGGCGACTCTGATTGGTTATAATGAAAATCTCAGTTAGCTTTCGGCGCCATGATGTTTAGGCGCCAGAGCATGACGCGAAAAGTTTGAGGTTATAAGAGGTTAGTGCAAGAAGAAGACCAGAGGCATCAGAGGCGTAATTTAATAAGCTTTTTAACGGGTTATAAAAAACATTTCTCGCTCATTTTGGGAACGAGTAATCACGTTTCAAAGTCAGCAGTGATTTTTAATAGTACTTACGTTGATCGTAATGACAATATCCCACGGTAGTGTACTATTTAGCTTATGGTCGATATTTGTCGAGAATCATCAGAGCGGCAAAAATTTTGATGAGTTTATTCTCAAAAACAAAATGTATGACTGTGATAAATGAGGACAGTGACGAGGATTAAGTTTTCAATCAATTTTATTCAATCAAAATTTTATATTTTCTGTTACAATGTATGTATGTTACAATGTATTTGATAATATATAAATAAACTTATATAATTCAATGGCCTCAGGAGTTGGAATATGTCAAAATTACAGTTTTTAATTTTTTACACTAAGATCCCCTAAATTTAAAAGTCTGAAAAAATTTACAATAATAGCTCTTTGGGTGGCTATTCTGTGGTACAAAACTGAGTTAGTACTTGAGTTTCAACACACGAACAAAAAAAAATTTCGAAATTTTTTTTTGATTTTGAATTTCCCGCCAAAATTTTTTTGAAAAAATTATTTTTGTTGAGAATGGCCGAAAGAAGCACTGTGAATATTGTCAGATTTTTTCTAGTGATAGAAACAGAGAAAAAAACTAAAAACTAAAATGGACCTTACCCCCTCTAACTCATCCAATATGGCGGCTAACAGTTTGAAATTATGGAAAAAAATTTTGTTGATTGTACGCTTTCGAAAGGCTGACTCAACATTGAATTCCCTTTGGGGTAATTTTTTGCATTTTTACCCGGCTATAACCTGTGCACCTTAAAATTTTTTAAACTCATCTTCTCATAATATATCTGAGCTAAAAAAATAATGAATGTATTTCGGAGATGACCCTGGCTTTTTCAGGAAAAAAGCATAGCCGAGATTTTGTCACGAATGTTCTAGCGGTTCCATAGCGCAATTGGCTAAGGCATCGGTTAGGTACATACGGGTTAGGTAGTTTGGGTAGGTTTCTAATCCCCAAGGAGTGCGATTTTTCAACGGGTTCAAGCGTGCCATTATATGTGTAGGGGACCACGCGTAAAATTATATTATTTAAAATATAAACTAAGTGCAGCAATAATACAAAAAACATTTTTTTGTCACATATAATTGTAACACTGTTACGTAATTATTACAATAAATGCCAAAACGATGTAACACCTTCATGGAATTGTTACGGATCTATTACAGAACTAATTTACATCGTAACACTGTTACATATCTGTTACGGCACTATTACAGAACAATGTTACTCTGTAAACCTGTTCCTAAATTGTTCTAAAAATATTTTTTGACATATAACGCTGTTCCAGAATTGTTACAGAACAATCACAGAACAAAGTTACGTCGTAACACTGTTACATATGTGTTACGGCACTATTATAGAACATGGTTACTCTGTAGCCCTGTTCCTAAGTTCTTCTAAAATATTTTTGTTACATATAACGCTGTTCCAGAATTGTTACAGATCTCTGACAGAACATGGTTCTGTAACAGCGTTACAGAACTGCTACGTCCATTTGGGGACGACATTACTTAGACCATGGTCTAAGTATGTTCTAATCCTGTTACAGAACCTGTTCTTTTGGGTTCTAGAAGTGTTACATCGCAGTTATATCACAGTGTCCGCTGGGGTTCATCTAATCTCGAATTTGACATTTTTTCCGGAAAAAATTACGCATTACCAAAGCAATTTCAAAGTACCCCCGATTTCAATATCAACGTAGACTTTTTAAAATTATGAATTTTTATTTTTTAAGGGAAAAAATATGAGCTCCAATTTCACCAAAAGTGAAAAAAATACTTTGCTGGGAATCATATCGAAATATATAAACATATTATTGAATGTAAAAGAACGGATGCTATAAGTATCCACTTCAAAAATCATACTTGGGATCGAATTTGCACTGAGTTTAATGCACAATCTACTTCTCCGGAATACCGGCCCGCAGAGAAATTGAAACTTCGCTGGGACAATCTGAAGCGAAACGCTCGGAAGCATTTGAGTTATGTGCGACAGGAAACTTACAAAACTGGTAACCATTACAAAAAATTGGTTTAATTATTTTATAATTTAGACAAATTTGGTGCTCCTATAATTGACATCCAATTTTTAGCAGGTAGTGGAAGCAACCCAGTAAACGAGGATTTGCTATGTCTGCAAGTGAAAGGAATATTAGGCAACGCAATCGAGCCAATGGAGAACGCGTATGATGATGACGATCTGGAAGGTAATTATCTAGTTGGAAATTCGTGCATTTTTTTTTTTTATTGAAATTTCGTCTGTTTCGTTGAAAATGAAACTGTTTTGTTGCAAATTAATTTCTTCAACTGAAGTTTCAACTATTCCAGTTTTAATTGAAAATGTATATATTTATGTATTTTGCGCCAGAAACTCTAGGAGTTATAGCAGGTGTTACGTGCGGGGGGGGGGCTGGCGACAAGCCTACTCCCCCCATTTAAAAAATCAAAGTTTCAATTACATGGCCTTGAAGATCTCCAAATGCGCTGATATGCTCCGTCAAGGAAAAAATTTGCGCCAGATTGATAAACGAGTTATCAGCGATCAAGAAGGGGTGGGGGGGGCGTGATTTTTCTAAAATAATAACATTTTTTGAAATTCATCATAGCCATCTGTCATAATTTCAAATGTGCTCAAATGCGCCACCACTTAAAAATTTTGCGCTAGCTAATTAACAAAGATAACATTGGGGGGGGGGGCAGTGTGACGCAGGTGTAAAATCCTGGACAGTTATATGGAATTTAAATTTACAGATATGGAGTTATTCGTCTTCAAATGCGCTCATATGCGCCATGAAAATTTTCTGAATATCTTGAAAATTGCCCAAGATATGGCGGTTTTAACATTTTGCAAAGTGATAACCAAATAAATGAAAAGTTTTTAATCTGCAGTGATGAAGGGACTTTCGTATGGGGTTTCAAATGCGCTCATATGCGCCATGAAAATGTTTTGAATATCTTGAAAATTGCACAAGATATGGTATAAAATTTTGCAAAGTGATGACCACCAAAATGAAGTGTTTTAAATCCGCAGTGATGAAGAGACTTGCGTATGGGGTTTCAAATGCGCTCATATACGCCATGAAAATTTTCTGAATATCTTGAAAATTGCCCAAGATATGGAGGTCACAACATTTTGCAGACTGATGATCAGAAAAATAAAAAAAATTTAATCCGCAGTGATCAAGGGACTTTCGTATGGGGTTTCAAGTGCGCTCATATGCGCAATGATAATTTTTTGAATATTTCGAAAATTGCCCAAGATATGGAGGTCACAACATTTTGCAGAGTGATGACCAAAAAATTAAAAGTTTTCAATCCGCAGTACTAAAGGGACAGTCTTATGGGGTTTCAAATGCGCTAATATGCACCATAAAATTTTTTGGAATATCTTCAAAATTACCCAAGATATGGATGTCATAACATTTTTCAAAGTGATAACCAAAAAAATGAAAAGTTCTTAATCCGCAGTGATGAAGAGACTTTCGTATGGGGTTTCAAATGCGCTCATATGCGCCATGCAAATTTTCTGAATATCTTGAAAATTGTCCAAGATATGGAGGTCACAACATTTTGCAGAGTGATGACCAAAAAAATGAAAAGTTTTTAATCCACAGTGATGAAGGGACTTTCGTATGGAGTTCCAAATCAGGTGCCTTCCGCTAGTACCTCCACAACTTGGGCCTACGGTGTTTTCTCGTACTTATTTCATATTTTTTTCTTTGAATTTTCTTTAATGGTCAAGTTTGATTGATTATAATAATTTTTTATTGTTTTCCGGAGGTCAAAAATAGCCAGAAATTCGGATATGTTTACATTTAGGCTGGGTGCGTAAGTTATTTTCAGGTTAAATTTTGGGAGACAGGGGTAACTTTTCGAAAATTAATTTTTGCAGTTTTTGAGAGCCCAAAAAAGCCTAAAATTCTGGCGCTGATGATTTTTTTAATTTTTCAAATTTTATGTAGTGAACGATGCTGGCTTTCAGCACATACACACAAAAGTCCTGTTGTTTGAGAAAAATAAAAGAGCACGAAACTCGGGATTGGTGCCTAAAAGGACCCCAAAAATAGCCGAAATTCTAATTTGCTTACATTGAAATTAAGTGCATATTTTACTTTGAGGGTAGTTTTTTGGGGATAGGGTTTGTTTTTTAACAATTCATTTTTGAATTTTCGAAGACCCAGAAAAAGCCAAAAATTCTGGCGCTGTTGATTCTTTTAATTCTTTAACTTGTCTGTAGTGGACGTGCTGGCGGCCGGCAGCTCCACTACTTCATCCCTGCGGATTGAAATCTTTTAATTTTTTTGATCATCACTATGCAAAATGTTATGACCTCCATATGTTGGGCAATTTTCAAGATATTCAAAAAATTTTCATGGCGCATATGAGCGCATTTGAAACCCCATACGATAGTCTCTTCATCACTGCGGATTAAAAACTTTTTATTTTGTCAGTCATCACATGTTATCATATAACTGTCGAGGATTTAACACCTGCGTCACACTGCCCCCCCCCCAATCCTATCTTTCTTAAATAGCTAGCGCAAAATTTTTAAGTGGTGGCGCATTTAAACGCATTTGAAATTATGATTGAACTGATAACTCCTAGAGTTTCGTGGCGCAAACTTTTTTATTGGTGGCGCATATGAGCGCATTTGCGGCGCAATTCAGTGAACTATAAAAAACCCGAAAATTGAGAGTGGGGGGAGGCTGGTGTAACTGACCTGAAAATTCGTGCATTTTCTTTTTAAACTCAACTATTTTGTTAAAAAATGAACTTCTTTGTTAGAAGTTTCGTCTGTTTCGTTGAAAATTAAACTGTTTTGTTGCAAATTAATTTATTTAGGCTGCAAATTAATTTATTCAACTGAAATTTCAACTATTCCAGTTTTAATTGAAAATCTATATTTTTTGTAGGAGCTCCAATTATTTTGTTAAAAAATGAACTTCTTTGTTAGAAATTTCGTCTTTTTGGTTGAAAATTAAACTGTTTTTCTGCAAATTAATTTATTTAGGTTGCAAGTTAATTTGTTCAACTGAAATTTCAACTATTCCAGTTCTAATTGAAAAATTATATTTTTTAGTAGAAGCTCTAACTATTTTGTTAAAAAATGAACTTCTTTGTTAGAAATTTCGTCAGTTTGGTTGAAAATTAAACTGCTTTGTTGCAAATTAATTTCTTTAGGTTGGCAATAAATTTCTTCGGTTGCAGTTCCGAATAGCTGAATTTTCCGATTTTATTGAAACTTCGTATACTTATGTATTTTGACGCGCTGATTACGAATATGATAATGAAAATTGTCGACAAAGTGATTTTCATGATGAAACCATGAAGAAACCATACAAATCATGGTTTTTTCGTTTATCTAAGCCACTACGCAAAATTTTGCGAGAGATAGTTTTCGAGAAAATTAGTGATAGATCTAACCGTCAGCTCTTTATCTATTGTTAATTACCGTGGTGACAGGCCCTAAGTGGCGACGAGAGACCGCAAGTAATGGCAGCAATCACCGAACCCCTACCCCTTTCCAGGCTATCGTGGGGGCGGAAAGGCACCCCTGTGATAGTTCACAGAAATAACTTAGGTCACACACGACCTCCTTTTCAGCCTATCGTGGGGACGGGAAGGCACCCCTGTGATAGTTCACAGAAATAACTTAGGTCACACACGACCTCCTTTCCAGCCTATCGTGGGAGCGGAAAGGCAAACCTGTGATAAGGCACAAAAAATAACTTAGGTCACACACGACCCTTTCCCAGGTTTTTTGGGGGCGGGAAGGCATCCCTGTGACGGGTCACATAAATAAATTTAGGTCACACACGACCCCCTTTCCCAGGTGTTGTTGGGCGGGAAGGCACCCCTGTGACAGGTCACAGAAATAACTTAAGTCACACACGACCTCCTTTCCAGCCTATCGTGGGAGCGGGAAGGCACCCCTGTGACAGGTCACAGAAATAACTTAGGTCACACACGACCTCCTTTCCAGCCTATCGTGGGGGCGGGAAGGCACCCCTGTGACAGGTCACAGAAATAACTTAGGTCACACACGACCTCCTTTCCAGCCTATCGTGGGGGCGGGAGGGCACCCCTGTGACAGGTCACAGTATTAACTTAAGTCACACACGACCTCCTTTCCAGCCTATCGTGGGGGCGGGAAGGCACCTCTGTGACAGGTCACAGAAATAACTTAGGTCACACACGACCCCCTTTTCCAGGTGTTGTGGGGGCGGGAAGGCACTCCAGTGATTGATCACAGGTATAATGTTGTTTATCCACCTACTTGTACAATAGATCTTTGTTTTTGCCTTGTATCTCCATTGGTTTCGGCTTGGTACCTTCTCACGTTCTTCACCGCGGGAAGGTTGGAGTATTTTGAAGAAAATTTTTTTTATATTTTGTAATATTTTTCATTAATTTTTTTTTTTTTTTTTTTAAATTTTATTATTTCGAAATATATTTCCACTTACTTCAATTGAGCATCTATTTTCTCATGCCGTCGCCGCCACAAGAATTCGCAGAGGTGATCTGCAAGATTGCTCTTGTGCACTCCTCCTCGTGAGAGGAATCGTCGCATCCACCGCCAAGATGAATCGATGTTTTGAGTGTGTGCTCCGGTATCGCTATTCACAAACTCCTCGAAATGATTAACACTTTGGTGAACAAATCCGTGATCTTCGAGATTGACATAGCCCTTCCAACAATCGGTGTGAATCTCTGTCCCTTCTGCTACATGCTTTTTTATTAATATGATTAGAGTAGCCTGATCTCTCTTGTTACCGGGACAGATTTCCAACCGATAGTTGTAAGGATGACCTCTGTGAATCATTCCGAGGATCCATGATCCTTCAACTATCCGTCCTTTCTCATTTTTTTGACGGCCGATTTTGGACTCATCTATTTCAACTACTTCTCCAACACCTCCAATGCGACCTTCCTCTTCGAAGTGACTGTCAAGAACAACCATGCAGATCTCTCGACAAAAAGAGAAACAGTCTGCAACAGTTTCTCGCGAAATCGACTGACCTTCGACAATGCTACTTTCCCAGATGGTTTTTTCGAAATTGAAGCCTACACTGTAAAAACTATGGTTCCATTTTAATTGAGCATCACTTTTTTAGCATCCTGTTATAATACCAAATCGTCTTGTTTTGATGCCATCGTTCATACTATTTTACTTTGCTAACTTCAGATTGAAAAGTGGTATGTACTAGCGAACTTAAATAATGTACCGGGAGTATTGTTTTAATTGCTTGCAACTTCATGCTTATAAGAATTCTTCATTGTTTAAAGTTTATTCTACTTTCGAAACGTGATAGAAAAAATAGAAAATGGGGAAAAGGTTGCATATTTTTAAAAAGAGGAAACTGGTGAATAAATACGTAATTATTTAATACTAATAAATACAATAGATATTATTTATTTATTTGAATATAAGACAAGGATTAAATTGAAAATGATACATAGAATTACTTATTTAATTGTAAAAGTTACAAAGTTACAAAAGTTTGTAACGTCGTTTTAATTTTCATTTCAATTTAATAATGCGAATTATTATTCAGTAATGAAAAATTCATATTACAATGATTGAAAAGTAATGAGGTGGATGTTATTCCAAAGGTCCTTCCTGGTAGTCTAGGTCTTCAAATCAGATCTTCCTCGGGGAAGTAGGGTTATGAACTGAAATTTGAGATACCCGGGTGGTTTCTCAAGGTCTTACTGTTTTAATGGTTAGTTTGTTCATTAAACTCGGAGCGAATGCACAAAGAAAATCGGATAAAATAAAAAGCGATATGGCCAAAAGTATAAATGTCAAAAATGGAATCCATCATCAAAACTTGTAAAAGAAGAGACAAGATTAAAAAAAGAAAAAAGAGCTAAGGCGGCAAGAGAATGGCGTGAAAAAATTAATGGCAATCCCACTCAAAATACTAAACCTCAAATAAAGCGCAATCTAAGGTAAAATGTTTGATTACCTGATACAAAAAAACATAGCCTCTAATAACATACATAATTGATTATTATATTGATAATTTAAGAAAATATTTTTTCGATTTATTTCAATTATGAAAGTTATACAAATCTGTAAATTTAGTGGATTTTCAAGAATTTATTCAAAATAGGTGAGGTATTTCGTAGGGTTTCTAAGATTTGAAGAGATTTAAAATTATTTTTTTCGAAGTCAACCTGAATGTTTATCAATTTATCCTGCATTCTTTTAATTCTTTGGAATTCTTTTGAATTTTTAAAATTCACTTAAATTCTTCTCAATTCACTTACTTCTACTTAATTCGATGGATTTTTTTTTATTTTTAAAAAGTTTTTATTTAATTGATCCTGAGCATCCATTGAGAATTAAATAATGAAAGGATTTGAAATATTTAAAGTATTTTTTCAAATTTCTTGTCATTTTGAAGATCTTTAAAATATTTCAAAAGATTCAAAAGGATTTTAAATATTTTAGGTTATTTTGGAAGATTACAAAGAAATTTTAAATGGATTCCAGTAATTTAATGGGATTTCGAAGGATTTGAAATATTTTAGGTTATTGAAAAAGATTTGCAGGCACTTTCAAGAGATTTCAAAAGTTTCAAGGGATTTCAAAAGATATCAAAGGATTTTAAATATCTTACGAAATTTTGAAAGATTCATAGAACTTTTTTATTCTTTTCAATAGTTTATAGGAATTTCGAAGACTTCAAATATTCATAATTAAAAAGTTGATTTTTCATCTTCAAAATCATCAAAAGTTAGGATTTTCTATTTATATATCATCACAGTTTGCCATTGTAACTCTTCAAAATTATGGAAATTTAAATTGCAAACTTTTGAAATTGAAGATTTTTTGGCTTTGACAATTTATAATTAAGGGTTCTGCAGGTTTTGGGTTTTGCAAACAAAAATTCTGTGATTTTCTTGCCATATTGCATACCTTTAAAATATAAATCGTAAAATTTGAATAATTTGTATTCCTATATTTCAAAATTTTTAGAATTTTCAATTTTTACTCTTCAAAATTGAAGAACTTTGAATTTTGCATAGTTTAAAATTAAAGTTATTAATTTTGAAAATTTAAAATTAAAAACCCTTGAATTTTCTTTATCTAATTTCGATATTTCTTCATTGAAATTTAAGAATTTCTATTTATATATCTATAGAGATGTGTCCTGTAATGTAATACATTAAACAATGATTGTGAAAATGGCTAGGTGGAGTTTTCTACTAGTGTTTTTATGTTTATCACATTAATTATGCCGATGTGTATCGCTCCGGGGTGCAAACCAGGTTACAAAAGTGAACTCGGAGAATCCGAAGATCCCGAATGTGAAAAAAATTAATGTTCCCGTCGTTCCGAAAGACCCAGCTATTAAAGCTTTATGGCAAAAATCTTTAATTCTGAAATATTTTACCGTGACATCTGGCCAGTTCGTTTACAGCAAACATTTTTGAAAGGAAAATATTCTTTGCGAGAAAATCCTAAAAGGACCCGATGGCACTATTTTGGGAAAGGTCAATAATTACATATTTACTGTAAATTCGAAATCACAATTTACAAATAAAACAAAAGTCAATTCTTTTTTATTAAATAAAGTGTATTATTAGTTATTTTCACTTACTACTAGTTTAAAACAAAATCGGTTTGTTTTCCCCTCAGCAAGTGCAAGTACCAAGTTAATCTAGTCAATGTTCTATTTGAGTAGCATATAAAAAAAGTGACGTTACTTTCAGGATTAAATTATAAGGCTACAAAATGTATTATACTAACCTCAAATTTTCTTCTTTAACAATTCATGCGACCAAAATCTTAAATAATTGTTACTTTTTTTAAACGGGTTGTAAGTGAAAATACCTAATAAATATAGTTTATTGAATAAAAAAGAATTCACTTTTGTTTGATTTGTAAATTGTGATTTAGATTTTACTGTGAATATATAATTATTTACCTTTCTCAAAATAGTTCCATCAGGTCCTTTTAGAATTTTTTCGTGGTGATAAAAAATGCGTTTACTGTGATTTAAATGGCCAGCTTTCATCGTAAAATTTTTCCAAATCAAAGCTTTTTGCCACAAATCTTCAATAGCTGGGTCTTCCGGAACGAAGAAAATATTAATTGTTTCACATTCGAATTCTCGGAGTTCTCTTTCCTAGCCTCATTTGCACCCCGGAGCGATACACTTCGGCATAATAAAGGTGATATACAAACACAAAAACACCAGTAGAAAACACCTCCGGGACATTTTCATGACGAAAGCCATATAACCGTCAAAACAACACGAAGAAGGTTACAGTGACAGTTCACGAACGTTCCATGTGCCATGTTACGTCATTGAAATTTGATTCTCACTTCAGTCCTGTTTTGATCCAAAAAAGTTGGACTAAAACGTCGTTTCGTGGCATTAGAATGGAGCCACCCGAGACTATATTTTTTGAGGACTGTTTCAATACTGAAAACTAGCCTTGAAATGATACTTTTTTTTTACAGTGTACAGCAAAACAATAAGAAATAAGCATACATGCCGCTGCGGAAATGTGACACCTCTCAAACCACGTATTTTCCGCAG
>CAKNWW010348658.1:0-16411 GCA_932074435.1 Andricus kollari | reverse complement strand
TTGCATATGAAATTTTTGAAGTATTATGTGTGTTTCAATGTAAATATTATTCTTCCCTAACCTTAATAACTAACCTCCCCAGTAATTTATAATGATCGTGAGATAAGTCTTATCTCTATTATGTATTAAATCCTCTTACAAATTAAATTGTGACTTGAAAATCGTGCCCACTCACGCCAATCAAAATTCATAAAAGGTCAACTAGTTCCGGTACAGCGACGCGAATCAGAATTGAATCAGGATTCTCGAAAATATCCCAGTGCGATGGAAATACGTCAAGAAGCTGCTTTGGAGGGAAATCTACAAAATACAGCGGAGATTTTTGCGAATTTGTAGCCTGTCGAAATGACATTGAAACAATCATTCAAGGATGTGGAGGATTTAGAGAAAAATCTTGAAAGATAGATAATTCATGACAAGAAAACGATGACAAGAAAACGATAGATGAAATTCGCTCAACGGATCCAGAACAGGATAAAAACGTTAAAAAAAAGGTACAAAATATATCTCAGGATTTTAGTCGAATGCTAGCGTCAATTCATGGGGAATAATCTTAGAAATTTTGATGGCTATTGAATTCTGCAACCACCAGATTTCTTGGCACTGTATAGAATGTTTACAAAACTGTGTGGATTCTCTTTGACTGAAAATATTCTGCGGCTCAATAGAAGCTTGTCTGGGAAAGCGAGACGAAAAATTGAAATCCTGTTGGTAAGAGCAAAAGAACTTTATAGATAAAAAACATAAATGCTCGTTCCGAATTAATAAATCATTTTGAACATTGGACTGAGAAAATGGTAGAAACTTGTTAAAAAATAACTGCAATTACTACAAATTTTGAAGCTACTACAAGAGAAAAATCCATATTTACCAATCCTAAAAAAGAAGATAAGGGACGAAAATTAAATGACTCAAGGACCTACAAAATTCGCAGTGAAGGAAATCATTCTCTGAAATCATGTTCAGCATTTAAAAGAGCAGATATTGAACAACGCTGAAAACTGACAAAGAAAGCAAAAGTTTGTTTCTGTTGTCTTCTGAGACATTAAGAAAAATTACTGAAGAGAAAAGTATGTGGAATTGAAAATTGTCCAAGATTTCATCATACTATGCTGCAGAAGAAGAATATATTGCATCTAGGAAATGAAACATTAACGTGCACACAACAATCAACGGATTCGGAGATCCTCAAGATGATTTCTGTTAAATTGCGTGGTCCATTAGGAATTTTATTCACAATTTCTTGATTAGAAGATAGAGGTACAACTCCTTTCATAGATGACACTCTTGCAAAAGGTATCGAATTATAGGCTCAAATTCTCTGGTATGCTGTAAATGGCAAGGAGAAACGGATTGCTTCGAAAAACATTCTGAAATTGTGATCATCAATATTGCTAATGCCGACACAAAATTGGAAAATAGGAGAACCAAAGAAAGATTACTCTTAAATCACTGAAGTGGTTATTGTCTGGAATCAAGAGGATTTTGCTATTAGCAACAAATGTTTTTTTGAGTGACTCGACCACTGTAATTCACTGGATTTATAGAGAAAAGAAGCCTCTCAGTTACATATCTTTAATAATAGGTAAAATTTCAGAATCGACTCACACAAAAAATGGCTTTGGTACCAAAAGCCCAAAATGTAACCGATTATTGTACAAGAGATTTCCCAATGAATCTTAAGGACAACGGCTTGCATACAGAGATCCAAAAAAATATATGAGAAGAAAATAGGAAGACGGAAATTTTGAACTTCCAGATGTTTACGAAATGGATTGGGCGAAAATGCAATGGCACAAGGTTGTTTAAGCAGTATTTTCCTCCAAAGACCTCGAAAATATCTAAGCAGGCAAGCCTAACAAAAATGGGAGATTGTTCAAATTGCATTTAATATTTCACAACAAATTTAGATCATACGGGTGGTTGTTGGGAACGCAACATTACAATAGATCCATCCAACAGATGACTCATCTGGCTCAGTTGTTTCGGAAAAGATGGCTTCAGGAATATGTACAGACACTATTGAACAGAAAAAAATGTACAGAAGATCATCAAGACATAAAACAGGTGAACTTCTGTTCATTGGTGACATAAATAAATCCTGGTAAAATGGTCACTAGGACGAGTGCTAAAGATGTTTCTTGAAAGCGATAGGGTAACTTGAGTTGCAGATGTCCAAATTACATCTGGTCTTTCTTTCGTCCAGTGGTTTTATTACACCGCTTAACTATTGTGATGACGAGGAGTCCTTCCAAAGATGTCTACAACGCAGAAAAACGCCGATCTATTAGTATATTACCTATACTTTGTTTTATAGCAGAGTTTACGCCTTGTTTTATTTTACCTAAAAAATATTTCTTTCCGTAAATTTTTGAAATTTTTGGTATTAGTGAATGCTCACTCACGTCCCAGCATTTTCATTTGATAATATTAAAAAGATAAACTGTTTAAAAATGTATAATAACAAATTTTCTAATACTAAGTGTGCTAAAAACATTTGAAATTAATTAAATAATTTATTATATCATTAATTCCAGTGAGTAAGATATGATTAAAAACATTCTAATGTTGGAAATTTAAATATTTTAATGGATGTCAAGTTATTTTAACGTATGGAAATCTTATTTGTCTCCACGAATTTTTACAATCTTTTATTTGCTAATCCACACGTAAGCATTTTCTCATAAGTGCTTGTTATTCAAATATTGGTCAGCAGATACTGTTACATTTCAATTAGCGACATTTATTCAATCTTCAATTAAATATTGTTTATTTTTGAGAAACTTACATGTCACTGATAATTTATAAATTCTTAAATTTTAATCATGTAGAGATTTTCTAATATTACGAAATAAAAATAGGTGACTAGGTGGGTCTTATATTTTCTGGGTCGCTGATTTCCAATCCTTTGTCCGTTTCGTCCCATCAGGTCAGGTTCAAGGTCAGTTCAAGATCAAACGCTCAAAATTCATCGCTAACCATAGGACGTTCTTGTACCATTTTGATAAAAGGCTACCTAACGCTCACTTTTCTCTGGCCTCTACAGTCTCATAACATCGTGGTTTCGAATACAATATCTTACATCACTCGTAGGCTTGCACACGTCTTCACGTAAAATTCAATGTCCTGCGAACATTAACCTCTCCATGTAAGGACGTACCTAACCATACTTGCTATGTTATGTGCAATTAATAGATTTAATGCTTTTACGATGATTCATTATGATCAATTTAAGTCAAAAATTTAAGGCTTTTTCGGGTTTCAATCGTGTGCAAAACTACGAATCTTGCCGGGGTTTCGTGAACATTGCAGTTCACTTCTTCAGGGCTGACCTGAAACTCAAGCTCCAGGTTATGTTGTTCTTACATATATTCTCTACGATGCCTGTGATTGGCCAGAGTGATTGGTTAATCAAGTTCAAGCCGTCCCTACTACGAGGTACTCAGGCCAATCACAGGCATCGTAGAGAATATATGTAAGAACAACATAAGCTGAAACTTCAGTTTGAGGTCAGCGCTGAAGAAGTGAACTGCAATGTTCACGAAATGTCGTCAAGATTCGTAGTTTTGCACACGATTGAAACCCGAAAAAGCCTTAAATTTCACATTTAAATTGATCATAATGAATCATCGTGAAAGCATTAAATCTATTAATAAAGAACTCTACGGGGAGAGTTTTCTCACTAAAACTAAAACTTGTAGTAAGCTCAGGTCTGTTCAAGCTAAGCTACTAACATCTTTAGCTTTCTTAAAATGGTGCAGGGACAATAACATCGTTCCAAAATTCTTCCGCTTGAAAAACCATTTGGGAACATCTAAATCCAAATCGATTCTCCATAAAACAAGTTTGCTTCTCTTGAAAGAAATAATACAACATACCAAATTTGTCTTGCACACTACCTGCAAAAAACTATTAAATCTTCACCTTTTCCTATCAAACACTCTCAGATTTGACATTTGGTCTACATTTAACCGCATATCATTTGACCAATCCGAACGGATTGAAGATCCTTCTACTCAAAAACAAAAATAAAATTTGACAAATTAATTCCAGCAAGGCACACACCATTACCTAACACAGTAAAAAATATCTCTAACAGTAAACAGTAATTTGGGATCCACAATATACAATACCCTTCCACCCGAAAAAGCGAATGGCATACGGCGTAGGATGGCCAACATCTTACGCAAAGACTAACTTCCCTGTTCAAACTTAACAAAACAAGAAAAAACAGAAATTAAAAAACTCAACCAGAACAAAGGCATCATAATATTACCCGCAGACAAAGGCAACACAGCAGTAACAATGAATAAAGAAGGCTACAACAACAAAATCATGGACCTTCTAACTGACGATACATATGAAAAACTTAAAAAAGACCCTACAAAAACAATATTCAGCAAAAAAAAAACCCTTCTAAAAGACTAAACTTGACAGCCAAAGAATATGTAAATTCATACCTACTAATCTCACTTCTCCAAGACTTTACGGACTCCCAAAAATTCACAAAAACAACATTCCACTCGGACCGATCGTCAGCAAAATGAACTTACCAACTTACAACCTAGCACGCTTTCTTGCCAAAGCACTGAATCCTTTCACAGGAAACTCTATCATGCACGTCAAAAACCCTTTTGACTTCATCAGAAAGATACAACAGATCCACATTCAACCCCAAGACATCTTAGTGAGTTTCGACCTAGAATCTCTCTTTACAAAGGTACCAATCTCTGATACAATCGATATGATTAAATCCTTTGCAAACTTCCCCTCTTATTTCATACCTTTTATAGAACACTGCCTCAATAATACCTACTTCCCTTTCAATAATCAATTCTACGAACAAACTTCAGGAGCAGCAATGGAATCTTCAATCTCACCTGTAATAGTCAACATCTTAATGGAAAATCTAAAACATAAAATCTTTAGCAAATCCAAGCTCAAACCGGAATTTTGGTGCCATTTCGTAGGCGGCACTTTTATCATCTTGAGACATGGACTAGATAAACTACACAAGTTCTTCGATTTCATCAATCAATTATACCCTTATATCAAGTTCACCATAGAAATTAAACAAAACGGAAAATTGCCTTTCTTGGACCATCATCCTACCCTACATTCAAGGTATAACAGAACAAATAGGAAGAATTCTCAACAAACGCAACATCCGAACCATATTTAAAACACCTGGGAAAATAGGACAACTTCTCAACAATTCTAAAGATAAAAAGGCACGTCTCAGTGCTCCTCTCGCAATCATCGCTAGCTGAGCATCATATTGAAACAGGACATAGCATTTTATTTGACAAAACAACCGTCATTGCAAAAACGCTCAATATTTTTCCAAGAAAACATAGAGAAGTAATCGAAATCTTAAAACACCCTAATAAAATTAATAGGGACAATGGATACAATACCAATCCGATTTGGCTTTCCGTCCTGCCGGGGTTTTTTTAAAAAAGACTTAATGTACAATTACTTTCAAACGCTATTAATTTGCAACTTTTAAAGCACTAAAAAGAGCAGGTGTTTATTTTGACATTTTTTAAATGTACTAAATGGGAATAAATGACTTAGGCTTGCGAATTTTCAAATTAAACTCTCAAGTATCAAACAATTGTAAGTTAATCAATCAAACTTCTTTATCTATCATACAGAAAAAATTGTATATCTACAAAGAATTAGTAAAAAATAGAGGAGTGACTTAAACTATTTCTGTGAGCAATCACAGAGGAGTCGTTGCACCCTCCACGGGACTCCATAGAATAATCCATGAGATAAAGATTATATGATACGTCTAACCACATCAAAAATCCTCCCCCATCTTTTGCCTCATCCTCATACCTCATTGGTTGTGAAAATCGAATCTATTCAAAAAAAGTTACTGTCCAAATTTGACGGTTGAAAAAACGAGCAGCAGAGAACACTCATATATTATTATGCTAGTTTCACATACCAATCCTTAACAACTTTTTGGATTGTTATCATTTTTATTGGGGGAAAAATAACAAATTTTAGAACTCTGAATAGGTATGTAAGTGTCTCTATATAAAACTATTTTTACTGAATTTGTCTTTTTCTACAATTATTTGTCATTTAGAAATTGAGATTATCTTATTACATAGGTTACGTTGAATGTCAACATCTTTTGAAAAGTCGGTAGTGGGATCAAAGCGAGTAGGAGAAGTCGTAATAGATGCTAGAGCGATAGGTGGAAAGATAATGTAGTTAAACTGTAAACCAAATTCTTCATCAACGCAATAATCAGTGATTTCCCTAACTGCAAAAGATGTGGATCGTTTACACTCTAGTCTTTACGTTGATGCTCATCCTGAATTCTATTGGTAATTATAATACTCTACAATTCCTATAATTTTTAAAGCTTTTTTAAGCTTCCCAGAAATAACAATTTGTCCGACGCGACAAATCCGAACTCTGTATCAATTGCTATTATTTTCAAAAACTGTATTCAAGTTTGTCCGAAATTAATACCAATTTATTACCAATTGTTTAATTAATGATCTAGATAATTTAATATAAGAAACTATATTGATACTTCTGATGGTATACTCTCAGATCTTTGGATGCGCAAGCAATGTGTGTGCAATAATAATGTGAAAGAGCATATAACTATAACAGTGAATACTACATGAATAAGTAACAGATTTGAAAGTCTTTTTCGAAAATTCTCTTTTTGCTCCTGATTTATTCCACTCATGCTTGCAATGTTTTTTAAATGATAAATAATTACATGCTGCTTCATATGGCTATAATAACTAATTTTTGGTAAAAATTAAGATTCGAGAGATTAGACTGTTATCCTAAGATTGGAGAGTCTAGCGTGAAGGTACCGATTTGTTTTATATTTTTCAATTTATTTTTTGATGGTAGTAGGAATTACAAAATAGGTTTTATCAAGGAATGTTTAATCATTATAAGAATTTGTAAAACTGTGTAATAGAATTAGGCAATTCATTCTGAATAATAATAAAGCAAGAAGATAATAAAGCAAGACAATTAAATAAATATATGTTAGATAAAACATTAATTGGAATCATAAAACATGAAGAACAAATAAATCAGTCGATTCCGAGCATTTTAAAAAACTTAGATGCAGCAAAGTTGTAGAAAGCATTTTTTTTTCTCAAAAAATTCAGCTCCTCGGTATTAAATAAAATCTTATCATTTTAGATATAAAAGTTAAAGATAAGAAAGATAAGATTAAAAATTAAAGCGATGTCTACATGATTCCAACAAAACTACTGTTTGTCTTTAGCTATTACCAGACTATAATACGCACGCGCGGGTGCGCGTTAATTTTTATATCAATTTTTTATCATTTACCCAATTTTCGAATAACCATTTATTTGTTAAAAGTTTATGACCACATGAATTCTACACATTTAAATGTAATTTTGAACATTAAATTCAGATACTCATTTCACAACATCAGCCGCACTTTTAAAATTGTGTAACTGGAATAGGAGCTTTTTGAATATAAATACGAGTAAACTTTTATTATACACATTATATCCAATATTGAATTATATAATCTTCAAGTAAATAATTAATTTACTTTACTTAATTCTTGAAAACTAAATATAAATCTTTATTCAATGTATTATCGTGGACAGGATTTAACAGATAATATTTAATTCATAATTTCAAAAATTAAGAAGCATTAAAGTATAATTTTCAGGAAGACATTAAAATAATTTTTACCTATTTTTTTTTTAATTTGAACTTTCATTGATGAATATTTCATTAACTAATAACCTTTTACACTAATTCCAGAAAATTAAAGTTTTAATAAAATCACCTAATAATTAATTAATCAGTTCACAGCATAAAAAGCATCAAACAATTATTGTAATAGAAACATTGAAAAAAATTTTACATTCTATTTTTCTTTATATTTAAAGTTGAATTACTATACATTTAATTCATTATTAACATTTTAAACTAATTCGAACAAAATAAAAATTCAATTGATATACTTGTTTAACAACATCACAGACATTTGAAAAAATTATATAATTTGTAATACAGGTATTTGAAAGGACAAATAAATTATTATTATAAACTAATATGTTATTAATTAATAAGCTTTTTAAATAATTTAAGAAAATTGTGATTTTAATAGAATTAATTAATAATAGCAGAATGATAATTCAATAATTAATAATAAAATAATGTTTAACATTATTTTCATTGAAAGATTCACATCATTTTCAGTTTATATATTTTTTGAAACTTAAAAGAGCATTTCTGAAAACTTGAATTATTACTAATATTTTATACTTATTCCAGAAAAAATTAAAACATACGTCCATATAATTTTAAAAATTAAATCCAGATAATCATTTCACAGCATCGTAAACATTAAAAAAGACTACGTAATTGTAATGCATATATTTTAAATAGAATATAAACTTTTATCATACAAATCATAGCCCATATTCAATTACATATCCTTGAAGTAAATAATTATAAATTTATGTTAGTTAATTGAAAACAATTATAATTAAATATTTCTGTAATTTAATATTGTGAACAAAATCAATCAGCTAATAATTAAATAATCAGTTCATAACAGAGAAAGAATAAAATAATTATCTTTATTGAACCTTCAAATAATATGAATAAACTTTTATTATACAAATTATAGCCAATATATAATTACATAATCTCAAAGTACATAATTAATTTATGTTACTTAATTGAAGCAAATTAAAAGCTAATCTTTATGTAATTTAATATTGTGAAAAAATTCATGAGCTAATAATTAATTAATCAGTTCACACAGTTAAGAAGCATTAAACTATATTTTTCATCAAAATATTCAAATAATTTTTACGTTATATTTATTTGAACTTTTATTTCAGAAAATTTAGTTGATTAATAACGTTTTTAAACAAATCCCATAAAATGAAAGTCTGAGTAGGACAATATATTTTAAAACATTCTAATCTTTCGTATTTTTAATATTTTTATGGATGCCAGATTTTTTCTTATCTGGAGATCTTGATCGCCTCCACGAGTTTGTAACGATTTTTATTTGTTGATATATAGGAGATAAATCTTGTCATATAGCTTAAAGAAGCAACAGACTCATAAGAGATATTATCTAAAAAAAAAACCGATTAAAACCTCTTTTTATGAATAATTAAATACCGTCAAAATTTCTCGCCTTAATGTTCTTGGACGAAAAAGTTTAAACTATCTGTTGTGGCAAAAAGTTTTTCATTACCATTGCTGATTTTATTTATTTGCAAAATATAAAAAAAAAATATTTTGTTTATTATAAGGCGGTATAATAATGGTAAGCATCCAAAAGCTTTACAGCCCATTTGATTTTCATCCTGAAAGCAATCAACCATGGAAAACAAGACCTTTTAAATTAAGTAAAATGTCTCCTAAGAAAACGAAAATTTTTCAATTAATTCTGGAATTTAGAAAAATTTTTCGGAAACCGCATTTTGTTCAAATTTCAGGCGGGTGATCCTAAACTTAATCGTGATTGTGAGCATTAAGTTCTGCAAAATAACAGACTGAATAAAACTTTACCGGGATGCTTCCCGAATATTGTTTCCTGAATATTGCGGATCCAGCATTCAACACATTTCTCAGGGCAATCTTCTTTAATATCCTCTCAGCCTTTCCTCGCAATTTTGGAACTGGAAGTTTAATATATATCAAGATACTTGAAAGGAATTAATACTTTGTTTCTTCTTTCAGTGTTAAGTTCACAGTTTGAGTGTCTTCCTAATGGCGCCCCTATTCCTGGGGTTCCTCGTGGCGGCTCACCTTCTTCTTCTTCTGACACGCAACATTCTCCTGCCAGGTCCCCTCCTCCTGCCGAGCCACCTCTTCGTGCCAGGTCCAAGTCTCCTCCTGCCCGCTCGCCACCTACCAGGCTTCCTTCTCCTGACGTACTTGGATATGGACTTGACCAACTTCCATTTATTCGACTCACTCCCGCTAAAAATCGGAACCGGCAGTTTGAACTTCGAAGATATACTTTTCCTGCGGATAAACCAATTAAAATACTTGTAAAACGGGGTCGCTTTGGGCCTATGCCAACACAAGAACAAATTGTATTATTAACATTTAATGGTGACGTCTTTGCAATATTGGACAATGAAAAATATTGCTTTGCTGGAATATATACACACGTCTATAATCGCGGTGAAGTAAGGGCAAAAATAAACATAGTAAGCGGCAGAATTACATTATTGACCGATGATGAAATCGGGGAATGTCCAGTAGGCGTCCGACGCAAAATCAACGATAATTTTTCAGTAGAGTGTATAAACCACAATCTCTTACACCAGTAATTAATTTTTTTTTAATGTAAAAAGAAAACAGAAAACTTTTTGTGATCCAAAGACGCATTAAAATTTGGCAAATAACTTGAGATATTGCAAATAATAATAAAAAGTCAATGTATTATGCTTACTACGGCTTCAATCTTTTTCTGATGATCCAGCCACCCTTTTCCGGAATCAAATACAAAAAGTGCCGTTTCAGATCCGCACAAAAATGTTTGTTGAAAAAAATTATTATTATACAAATTAAAGAATTTTCATAAGTTATGATTTCTTTAACCAATAATGACAATAAAATGATTTGTCTAAAGAATTTTACAATTATTTGAGTAATAAGTGCTTCATTTTGATATTTTCAAATACTGGTTTGTTTTGTAATAATACTGTAATTGTTAAATAATTTATTTTATTTTACACATTTTATTTGTTTTTTATCAGTAGAGAGAACAAAATGCATTTTTCCCATTTTTCTACAGATATATTTTGTAGAACGCTCTTAATAATTTTTTTTCCAATTATGTTTAATCATTTAAGAGTGATATTACAAAACAAAGTAGTACCTAATAATATTACAAACTTTTAAAAACTTGCAAAAACAAAATATTTAATCAAAAGAAAAAAAATGTTTAGGCAAATTGCATTTGTTTAAGTATTGTGTAATATCCCTAAAAAACAAGTTAGTACTTATTACTTATAAATATTAAAATCTGTCGAAAATTTGATCGGATAAAACACTTCTCCTTCTTTTTCTGGGTAAAATGCATACTAGTACAAACGCGTAATAGCTTATGAATTGTAAAATTATTTAAACAAATTATTTGATTGTTATCATGATTAAAGAACTCATACCGTATAGAAAATACGTTTATTTTGCGACTTACTTGAAACAAAAATGATTAAACAAATTAAAATTGTCGTACTAATTCAAGAAATTTGTTCACGAACTTTCAACCAAATGATTGAATTTTCAAACAAGGAGATTAATTTTCTAACCAAGAAGACTAATTTTCAACCTACTACATAAATTACTCACGAAAAGAGTTGAATCTTTAACAACGAAATATGCGTATAAATACAGACATACAGACAGACAGACGCCGACAAAATTTTATGATTTTCGGACTCTGTGAGTGCCGAAACGTTAAGATCCGTTAAAAACCAGAGATCGAAAATTTGGACGATTACATTACTCTCTCATGTGAAGCGAGACGAAAAACTGAAATGCTATTGGTAACAGAAAAAGATCGAGAGGTAATTTTAAATATTCTCGACAAACTTGATGGCAAACCAGATGCTGTTGTTCATGAAATAATTAACACAGCCCAGAGAATTCCAAAAGTTGAGGATTTAAAAAACTTCGAACAATACAATGGTTCTATAAGAAATATTTCATTGGCAGTAGAAAGTATTGAAAGTGAATTTATTAGCAAAAAAAATTACTTTAGTTCTCCTAAATAAATTATTAATACATATCATAATCCAATGGGGAAGTTACCTAATAGATAAAAACTATTAGGTAACTTCTGCAAGTGCTAAAATTTTCAAGCTACTGCTACCAAAAAATCCATATCTGTCAATCCCAGAAAAGAAGAGAAGGGATGAAAATTCAATGACTCAAGATCCTGAAAAATTTGCAATGAAGGATATCATTCTTTGCAATCATGTTCAGGATTTAAAAGGGCAGACATAAAACAACGCTGGAAAATGACAGAAAAACCAAAAGTTTGTTTTTGTTGTCTTTTCACACATCAAAATAAATTTCAGAAGAGAAAAGTATGTGAAATTAAAAACTGCCCAAGATTTCATCATACAATGCAATGTTAAACTGCATCGTCCATTAGGAATTTCATCCACTATTTCTTTATTAGATGGTAGAAGTATAACTGCTTTCGTAGATGATAGTCTTGCGAAACGTATCGGATTATAGTCCCAAATTCTCTGGTATGCTGTAAATAGAAAGGAGAAATGTATCGCCTGCAAAAAGATTCTGAAATTATGAGCACTGATACTGCTAATGCAAATGGAAAGCATTTCTTGAACCTAAACAAAGTGAGAACTGAGAAGAATTTTGATTTACCGACTTAAAATTGGAACAACTCAAATGAGCCCGGAAAAGTCAGAATCGTTTTCAATGCTGCAGCAAAAGTTGGTAAAATTTCTTTAAATGATAACCTTCTTACAGGACCTAGCTGGGTAGTGTCATTCTTTGGCAGTATCTTAAAATTTCATCAACACAAAATAACCTTTACAGCGGATATATGAGAGATGTTCCATCATGTTCAAATTGCTGAAGAGGATGCCTACGCTTAATGCTTCTTTTGTAAAAACTTGAAAACACATAAGAAACCTAAAATATATCGAATCAAAGCGATTTTATTTAGAACAGCTTCGTCTCATTTTTGGTTCACTTTGTAAAGAATTACAACGCAAAGCAATATGAAAAGAAGCTTCCAGAAGCAACGAAAGCTATCATCCTCAATTATGATGTGGATGACTATATAAATGGAAACGAAACTGAAGATTTCCGAAAGTTGTGAAAACTATACCTGGATATCTTGTATCGCTTACCAACCAATAGAGAATTATTGATATTTGCAATGTCTGTTTCTGATCTGGTAGGATTATTATCACCTGTTATAAGCAAAGCTCGAGTGTCAATCTAGAAAATATCGAGAGCTAGAATTGGATGGGATGGTTCAATTAGCAAAATAATGTTAAAGACCTGGAAGCAATATCTGATGATCGTCATGAACATTAAAATTGGAGGACTCTATTCTACGAGATAAAATATAGCAACCTCGATCTAAATGCATACATTTTGCGATGCTAGTAGCAACAGTGTATCTTCAGATTCAGGATGAGAACGATTCAGACGTAGTTCTCGTCGCTTCAAAGGCAGAAGTAGCTCCTCCACGAATTGAAACAATTCCAAAGTTGGAATTAAATGCTGCAGTTCCAGGTGTGAGACTTGCTAAAACGACACAAGAAACTTTGGATTTTTCTATTGACAACAAGTATTTTTGGACTGATTTTACCTCTGTGATTCACTGGATTCATAGAGAAAAGAAGCTTTACAGTTTCGTATCTTCAAGAATAGGTGTAATTTTATAATTAAATTATCCAAAAGAATGGCGTTGGTTACCAACAGCCCAAAATGTAGCTGTCGATTGTATAATAGATGTCCCAATGGCCAAAAAACTTTAAATTCAGAGAAAGCATTTGCATTCAAGAAATAGCAAACGTAGTGAGTATTCAGAATCCCGCCCGTTGCCGATATAGATTAATGTGTTCATATTTCGGTACATCATAGATCAATCGTATGCAGGCATTAAGTGCTCGCTCTAGTTTAGAATTCAGTTCATCTGTGATATCATCGTACAGAATACACCCATAATCAAAAAACGGGAGGATAAGACTCTTAACAAGTAGGATCCGAGTTGAGGTTGGCAAGGATTCCTTGTTCCTTTAAAGCTGTTGGAGTACTCTAAATGTATTCCTCGAGATTGCAAAAAGCTGCTCTTTCCAAGAGTGGGTACGGTTGAGGATGTATCCTAAATACCTCACCGAATGAACGAAGGCCATCAACCCTAAGCTGAGGATTGATAGCAACGGACGAGAAAGAGGATTTTCCAATAATAATTGCTTTAGTTTTTGAAAGGTTCAGCGTTAACCTGGAAGAGATAGGACCAGAGACATATAGTTTAAAATCATCCGCGTATTTATGGAACTTACAGTGCTCAAGATCTCTACCAATGACAGAGGTTTTTTAAGTAGGATTCGAACCACGCAATTGCAGTACTGGAGAGATTAAAGTTACGAAGTTCATTTAAAAAAAGCTTGTGATCAACAGTATCGAAAGCTTTAGAACAATCAAAGAAATCAACTATTGTTACTTCCTTCTTTTCGATAGCGATTTGAAAGTCTGAAGTAACTTTCAGGGAGGCTGTTAATGTACTCCGCTTAGCCCAAAAGCCCGATTGTAGCGGATCGAGTAGCCTATTTGCATCTAGGTAACTCATAAGTTGCGAATGCACAATACGTTCTAGCGGCTTAGACATAGCACAAAGTATTGAAATAGGCCGGAAATCATTAGGAGAAGAGGGACTAGAAACCTTAGGACTAGGGCGAATCAGCGCTTTTGTCCATAGATCAGGAAAAAATCCCACCTGAAGGGAATGTATGCCAAGTTTTTGTAAGTATACGGTAATCTTATTTGTCTCCACTAATTTTTACAATCTTTCAATTGCTCATCCACATTAAATACTAAAAGATGAAATAATTTTAAATTGATTGTCTTGTTTTCATTGAGATTAAATAAGAAACTTTTTTTGAATTTATTTTGATTTTAAAGAAATGCTTAGCTTTCTTCATTTAGCAAACTTTTTCATCTATCATTCAGAAAAAATTTTATATCTACATAAAATTAGTAAAAAATAGTGGAGTGACTTAAACTATTTCTGTGACCAATCACAGAGGTATCGTTAAACCCTCCAAGAAACAATGGAAAGGGGTAGGGATGTAACCTGTATCATTGGTCCACGTCCGACAAAAAATTATTTAATAATTTTATTGAAAACCAAATAAATTTCTCGTGAGATTTTTATATTTGAAACTTGCGAGTTGAGGTAACAATATTTCTTTTCTTGGACCTGATTTATGGAATGTAAATATGAACATCTCAGAAGGACCGACTGTGTCAATAACCTAACTCCAATCTCTAATCTCTTTTACAACCCCAGTTTAGTAACGAATAACTCTACTGCACCAATAATTTTAAAAGCGTTTTTGAGGTTTCCGCGAACAACAATTTGCTTGAAGCGACGAAATCCGCATTCTATTCCAATTGCTATTCTTTTCCAAACTGTATTTCAGTTGGTCCGAAATGAATACGAATTTAATCTGAATTCATTCCGGCGGTACCCAGAATTTGTCTTATAAGCCTCCTAGAGAGGTGGAGGCTCTAATTCGGCACTGCCAGGAAAATAAAATTCCTCTGTTGTTGGGCTGTGATGCAAACTCTCACCATACGGTGTTGGAAAGCACAAACATCAACGACAGAGGGAGAGATTTAATTGAATATATAGCAGGCACAGAGCTGGAGATTCTGAATCGGGGTGATACTCCCACATTCAAGACTAAAAACAGGAGTGAGGTTCTTGATTTGACTCTGTTTTCGGGTGCACTGAGGAGCAGGGTAGTGGACTGGAGAGTCTCCAATGAGGAGTCTCTCTCGGACCACAAATATATCATGTTTCGATTAACCCTAGGAAAACCGGTGGTTTCGAAGATCAGAAACCCCAGGAATACACTTTGGGACTCGTATAAAGAGGAACTCAGAGGGAGGCTTGCGGAATTTCCCACAAGCTATGGTACCATTGATGAGTTGGAGCACGCCGCAGATTCTCTGCGAAGGGGTCTGACTACATGATATGAGAACAATTGCCCTACAAGCACAATTAAGTCTAGGAAGGGAACAGAATGGTGGAATACCCACCTGGAAAGACTCCGTAAAAGGACAAGAATGTTGTGCAATAGGGCAAATAGAACTAAATTGCCTTCGGACTGGGACATCTATAAGGCGGCCCAGTCTGAATACAATAAAAATATAAGAAAGTATAAACGGGAAGATTGGAGGGGCTTCTGTGAGGAATCGAAAAACATTCCGAAAACAGCGAGGCTGCACAAGATCCTGGCGAAAAATCCGGAAGCTCGCCTCGGGCTCATAAGGCTCGATAATGGTGAGTTTGCCGAAGACGAAGAAGCAACGCTGAATCACCTGATGGATGTTTACTTCCCGGGTTTTCAGCGAATCCGAACCGACCAAGAGGAGGAAGGCTGGGGCCAAGAGGTGGGGAAGGCCGACTGGAATTTCGCCTCTAAGGTCGCTGATTACAAGAAGGTGGAGTGGGCCGTAGGGTCCTTCTGTCCTTTTAAATCACCAGGGGCGGATGGCATTTATCCAGCGCTTTTACAAAAAGGCATGGATCTGATCGTCCCTCCTATGACAAAATTATTTAGGGCAAGTATAGCCCTTAAACACGTGCCATCGGCATGGAAGGATGGCAGAGTGGCCTTCATACCCA